>CM072538.1:12936438-13226438 GCA_036898165.1 Silybum marianum | reverse complement strand
ACCACCAATAAATCATAAAAACTATGCCCCCAAACCCAAAGAAAAGAAACCAATACCAATGGAAAACCAAAACAAAACATTCTCCATTAGACCTGGTGACGCAAAAAATACTATGCCCCCTCCCCACCCTCAACCATAAAATATACAACTCCAAAAGCACACCAAAGATAAAAAAAAAAAACCCATAACCACACAAACCACTAAAAGAGCTTGGTTGAAGTCTGTTTAAAGAGCTTTTATCCTTTTTCTTCTACTTTCTCCAACTTTGAGCATCCATCAGACTCCAAATCTGTGTTCTTGGTCCATTTTAGAGAATCTATTACAGATGCAACTAAGGTGTACAACAAAACAAATACGCAGATAACACTTTTCATGCTTTCTTTATCGAACTCTTTGGTGTCTTGATGTTGTTATAGAAGCTAGGTTGTGACCGAACTTTAAACCAAAAGCTTTTATGCAGTCTTCTGAATTCGGTCTCTACTTTCTCTTGCAACAAATACCTTCCCTGTTAATAAGGATGCGAAAAAGACCAAAAACTACAATAAAGTAATATGGTTTGATAAACGCTTATAGGATAAGCGTTTACCAAACGACCCTAACTACTTGACAACTATAAAGCTAATAGCTTCTAACTAAAGATAACAACTTGCTAACTACTCTAGTCCGTAATTACTAAAATACCCAGTATACTAATAAACTGTACACTTTGGCTCTTTCTTCCTTGTCTGAAGCTTCCACACATTTTATCCTTCTCAGAACCCTGCTTGTAATGAAATTAACTAATACATCATGAGAAAAATTTAGAAGGGAGAGGGAAGAACAAAACAAAGAAAAATATAAACAACCAAAATTTAACCTGTTACCTCAAAGCAACATTAACATCATCCAGAATAGGATTGGAGCTACCTAAAACACCAAAAAAAAATATCAATTAAATAAATTCCAAAATGATAACAACTAGCAAAGAATAATGGAAAAACTTAAAATAAGTTACATAACTAACAAAATGTTAGTGACTACATTCTTCTTTTGCTATAATGTGAGACCAGGATCCAACTCCAATACAACTTCCAACCTCCAAACATCATAAACACCAGTAAATAGAGAAAAGTAGGCGTGAGCATGGTACAATACCATGTTCTTTTTGCTAATACCCTGTACCAACCAATTATAATTGATATGCAAACTTTTATATCATGTACCAACCAACTCTAATTGGTACCATCTTTTTTCGGTTGGTACATGTTGGTACGGTTTTGAACCAACATCTCAAAAATTGAAGTTACAGTTACCAATGCATTAACATAAGTATAAATTGTTGATTCATTAGCAAAAATATAATATATTGAGTGAAGGCGGACAACGAGAAGAGAAAAAGACGAAAAGACGAAGGTTATATAATTGGGATTTCTATGAGGCATTCAATCATTAAGCCCTAACTAGTAATTGAGTAACTGAGTAGCTAAGTCAGTAAGTCAAAGTCACTAAGTAAGTAACCGAGTAAACAATATGATGTTAAATTCATAAGTAATTAAATTCCTCTAAAAACATCTAGATGCAATATTAATTCATATAATTCATGCATAAAAGAGTAGTACATTGTGCATCAAAACTTGTCTTTAAGAGTTTTGTACTAAATGCATTATAAGGTAGTAGTAGATTATATATATATATATCTATACTATATTATAAAGCATTTGGCCAACAACTCTTAAAAACAACTTTTTAAGCGTTAGGTACTGCTATTTAATGCTAATTACTTAATTTTCAAGATTACAAGTAGATTATGCGTAAGTACAACTTATTAAAACTTCATTTCTGAATTCGTGTAACTAACTGCAGATAATTATGATCAAATACAGGATAAACATCTAATTTTAAATATAAAAAATTTAAAATATAATTAAGATAATTATTAAGTTTAATTATTATCTTTATAAAAAGTTATATTATCAACACAAAAATAAATTACTTTGTTATTAAACCCAAAATAAAGTATGATAAAAAAATTGAATTAAAGAAATTACATAAAAAATGAAACTTTTAAATGAAATATTAAAATCGTTTTCTTAAAATCACATAAAACCATTTGAACATCGATAGAGACAAAAATTAAAATGAAACATAAAATCTAGATGTATCTCAGCATCTCGCTGCATTGCGCGAGTACCTTTCTAGTATATATATATTACTACCTTGATATGCATTTAAGCATAAAGTCTTAAATACAATTTTTAAAGCATATGTACCATCATTTTATGCATAAAGTCCAGAAACTCATAAAATACAACTTCATATCCATAAGGTACAAATGACCCTTTCTTTTATGCAACCACCAAGGACCGGATTCAGCCCATACCCTGATACCAATACCACACGCTTCTTTCTTTGTCTGCTCTTTCTCTACTCTTTCACGTCTCACACCATACTGAAAGACTGAGGAATGAAGATTTTTCTAAGGGGCCGTTTACCAAACGCTTACACGGGTAAGTGGTTATCAAGTTATATTACCTTACTGAATGAATATGACAAGGACCAAAAATCTTACCCGATAAGAGAAAATAAAATGACCAAGAGTCTTACCCGGTAAGTAAGTGCAATGGCTCTTACCATGGTAAGCACTTACCAGGTAAATTGTTGTATACGATATCATTTTGGTAGACTAAAATCTTATCCTGTAAGTAAGTGATAGTGTTGAATTTTGCCGGTAAGCACTTACCCGGGTAGTTTTTGGTAAACAGCCCCTAAGATTTTTCTACCTACTACTGGCTCCCAAGATTTCAGGTATATGGATAATGGAGGCAACATCAAGCAAAATGGTTAGGGTTACAATCGATTCATTCTCCATTCAAATTTCCTTAGTCCTTCCATCGCTAAATCCAGGTATTTTATTTTTGTTTTCAAACAATTTCATCTTCACTTTTGTGTTAACTTCCGACTGTGTATTAAATACCGGGAAGAGATTACCATCGATTAAACACACACACATACCATCGATTCTTGCTTGATTTTCAGAAAGCATTTTGATTCAATGGATTCGAGACATAAGACTTGGTCCATGTAATCTTTGATTTACACATCTTTTATACATGTTTCTTTTGATTTAATAAAGTAAATAGAGTTTAATGCCTTTCAAACCATGGGATTAGATGGAGTCTGTTTGAGTTAAACTGAAGGATTGATCGTCGATCCAAACAATGTGGTTACCTATATGAGTCTTTTTTGTAGTGTTGTTTTGATCAACATGTAACTAGGAGTTCAAATCTTAATTTAACTTGGTATATAGGTTATGCTCAAATTTCTGTGGGCAGAGTTTGTTTCAAATTATTGGGGTTTTCAAAGTATTTCTGATAAATCACCATTTTAAAGTTCAAATGACTGGTGAATATATATATATATATATATATATATATATATATATATACGGGACGTATCAATTGCAACCTTAGTAATCTGTACAAACATTGCAACATCAATCTTAGCCATCCATAATTTAATAAATAAAAATAATTAAATTAAATAATTAATTAATTAGTGAGGGTAGTATAGTAATTAGGTAATATATATAATATTTAAAAAGATTTAATATAATTTTCTAATATGGAAACAACATATTTGATGGAAATCTTATTAAAAACAAAAAGATTACCATGATTTGATTGAATTTATATTCAGTATTCATATTCACCGAATATCATACAGAATTAGGTTATAAGAAATTTCACTCTGGCATTTAACGAAGAAGCAACAAAAAACCAAGATGTCGTCGTCCATGAATGAAGAAGATCACACAGCATGAACCGGAAAGATGAAGATGAATATGAATATGAATATGAATATGAATATGAATATGAATATGAATATGAATACGGAAACATGAAGATGAAGATGAAGATAAATACATAAACATGAAGATGAAGATGAAGATGAATATGAATACGGAAACATGAAGATGAAGATGAATCAATGCAGATAATGAAGATGAAGATGAATACGGAAACATGAAGATGAAGATGAATATGAATACGGAAACATGAAGATGAAAATGAATCAATGCAGAAGATGAAGATGAAGATGAAGATGAAGATTAACCAAGATTTACGACCACGAACCGGAAACATGAAGATGAAGATGAGCACGAATATGAATATGGAAACATGAAGATGTAGATGAATCAATGCAGAAGATGAAGATGAAGATGAAGATTAACCCAGATTTACAACCATGAACCAGAAACATGAATATGAAGATAAAGATGAAGATTAACCCAAGTTTATGACCATGAATCAGAAACATGAAGATGAAGATGAATACGGAAACATGAAGATGAAGATGAATCAATATAGAAGATGAAGATTAACCCAGATTTACGACCATGAACCGGAAACATGAAGATGAAGATGAAGATTTACGATTTTTGATGAAAATAGAATCGAATCAATGAATATCCTCTTTTGATGAAAATAGAATCGAATCAATTAGGGCTCAAATTTTGGTATGAATCGATTTAATTAAGAAATATATAACGGCAATCCTGATGATGAATGTATAATGACGATTATGCCCCTGTTCGCTAATTTGATTAATTACTAAATTATAGAAGTTCTGAATATTTACGAAATTGCCACCATGAATGTCATTTTAATCACAGTCGTAGATCATGAAAATATATGGTCAAGATGAGGGTTGTAGATTTTCTAATAAATACGAAGGTTACTCTTGAAACAGACCCTATATATATATATATATAAGTCTGGTTTATCATGGTTCCTATCGAATGAGCTTGGTATACTATGTGACCTGTGTATATAAGCTCTGGTTGGATTTTGAATTCAATTTAGAGGTAGGGATGGCAATGGCCATAGGCCAAATTGCTTTTAGTTCTTTAAATGGAGTGAATGGGGATATAGGGAGGCTAAGGATAAAGCTCCCATATGGCTGTTGTTTCTACTTCCTATCAATTTCTACCGGATCAATTTTATTGGTTTTTTTGTATAGATGTGAGCTGCTATTTCTTGGTTTAATTCACATCAATTAATGAATTTGGTTGGATAAAGGGTAATGTCTGTTGATTTGGCTGATTAAAATTGTAAAGACTGTTTACCATATTGCAAATTTTGGGTACTCGTATACTTTAGTTGTCTGGATGCCTTCTTATACCCGTGCATATATTGTTGGAGAAAGGTCCCAACTATCAATTCGATTGTTGGAACCGTGTAGGCAAACAAGGGTAAATCGATCACTGGATTATTATGAGAATCATGTGAAACACTTTCCGAATTGATATTTCGACCCTATGCATGGGTTTCACGAAATTCAATCTAGGATAAGACTCACAACACTTGTGTTCTTAGGCACAAAAATGTAAGCAATTTTCTGGAGAGTATATGGGAGCATTGTTCAAAAACCGTGTCTAAAATCGTCTCTCAAAAACGTATAAAACTCATGAGTATAAATTGTTATTTATACTCATAATATCGTAACTGAAATTATACTCATGGCTGAAAATTAGGAGTAGTGGTCAGTTACACAAATCTAGTAACTGCTCAATAACTGCACATTTAATGCACAATAACCGTTTCAAGAATCCTTCAGAATTTCAGGGATACCTCAGAAGTTTCAGGGACCCCTTAGAAGTTTTAGGGACCCTTCAGATTCAAGAACCCCTCAGAGGTTCAGGGACCCCTCAGAGGTTCAGGGACCCCTCAGAAGTTTGAAGCTGACTTTTCAAGCTGGCTTTTTCAAGCTGGCTTTTTCAAGCTCGCTTATTCAAGCTCGCTTCTTCAAGCTCGCTTCTTCAAGCTCGCTTCTTCAAGCTCGCTTCTTCAAGCTCGCTTCTTCAAGCTCGCTTCTTCAAGCTCGCTTCTTCAAGCTCGCTTTTTTAAGCTCGCTTCCTGAACCTTGTTTCCCACATTTACTCCAAGTCCTATAACAGCAAGACCGGGTTTATACTCGTCTTATAACAAGCGTGCACTCCGCACCACCTTACTTGAATTCGATCACAGTATAAAACCCATATAGAAATCTTGTTATTTCCAATCACATAAATGGATCGGTGACACTAAAATCACCAACAATCCTCCCCCATTTTAGTGTGACCCATGAAATAACATCTTAATAATAAACAACACCAAACCTGCACATAAATGAAAATGTCGAAACGATTGAATTTCCATCTTAGTATTTTACACATTTTAAATTTTCGAGAATCAAGGTGTCCCAAGGATTGAACTCATCAACTCATTTGAATACCTAAAGATAAAATATATACAAGTTTCACCTACTCGTCAAGAAAATAAATGTGACACAATTATAAAGTCGAGTGTCCTAATCCTCTCATGATCGTATAAAAGCCAAGTCCCCAACCTTCTGAAATGCGGCTACACTTCACGATCACATAGGTACTTCATTTACTTCGTGTACCTACAAATACGCTTTCTCAAAGGATTTATTAAAAAGATAAACTTCAACCTACCTACTGTAGTACTGAACACATACCTGGGATGATTTATCATGTGTTCCAATCTTATAAGTGTGAATCGGGTGTCTCACCATTATACAGTTATAAGGACTTTAATCCCATCCCAATGGCAGACTTGTGCACTAAGTCTCTTGCCAAACCCTTGGTCAGATGATCCGCCAAATTTTGTTGTGATCTAACAAACTCAACAGAGATTACACCATTGATGATTAACTCTCTAATCATGTTGTGTCTAACACCCAAGTGTCTAGACTTGCCATTGTACATTTGGCTATAAGCCTTAGCCAAAGTGGCTGCACTATCACAATGGATAGAAATAGGTGCAATCGGCTTCGACCACAATGGAATCACATAAACAAGATTCTTTAACCATTATGCCTCTTTACCGGCAGCGGCTAAAGCCACAAACTCATATTCTATTGTTGAGTTTGTAATACAACCTTGCTTCTTTGATGCCCAAGAAATCGCACCACCTCCAAGAAAAAATACCCAACCACTCGTCGAAGAGTGATCCTCCATGTTAGATATCCAACTTGCATCTGAGTATCCATCTAGTACCGAAGGATATCCCAAATAACTCAGACCATAGTCCATGGTTCCCTTGAGATATTTAAATACTCTTTGAATAGCTTGCCAATGTTGAGTGTTCGGATTACTAGTATACCGACTAAACCGTCCCACGACATAAGCTATATCCGGCCTTGTACTTGTCATGGAATACATCAAGCTACCAATGGCCTTAGAGTATTCTAGTTGTGAAATAGAAGTGCCCGTATTTGGCATTAATTTCACACTAGGATCCATAGGAGTGCTCACGGGAGAATAATCACTATAATTGAATTTTTTGAGAATTTTCTCAATATAATGTGACTGTGTCATAACAATACCTTTGTTAACCCGCTTAATTCTAATACCAAGAATTACATCAGCCTCCCCCATATCTTTCATGGAAAAATTAGATGATAACAACTTTTTAGTTTCATCTACCTGATTTTGATAAGTTCCAAAAATCAGCATGTCATCCACATACAAACAGATGACAACACCCGCGCCTTTAGCATCAAATCTGCTATAAATACATTTATCACTTTGGTTTAGAGAAAAACCACATGATAAAATAACCTCATCAAACTTTTGATGCCACTGTTTGGGTGCTTGTTTCAGCCCATACAAGGATTTCACAAGTTTACACACCTTATACTCATTACCGGGCATAACGAAACCATTCGGATGTTTCATGTAAACCTCTTCATGAAGATCACCATATAAGAAGGTTGTTTTAACATCCATTTGATGGATAACCAGGTTGTGAATTGCAGCCGAGGCAACCAATAACCTAATAGTCGAAATACGAGCTACCGGAGCATACGTATCGAAATAGTCAATACCGGGTTTTTGTCGAAACCCTTGAATGACTAGCCGGGCTTTGAATTTATCAATTGTCCCATCAACTTTCATCTTCTGTTTGAAGATCCACTTGCATCCAAGTGGTTTAGAACCTAGAGGCAAATCAGATAACACCCAAGTGTTATTCTCAAGAATCGATGACATTTCGTCATCAATTGCTTCTTTCCAAAAAGAAACATCTCGAGACTCCATTGCTTCTTTGAAGCTCTTTGGGTCATCATCAATACTGTAACAATAAGAGTATTGAAGCCCAAGTTCATCTCTCGAACCTTCAACCAAATATAGTTGAAAATCATCACTGAAATTTTTGGCGGTTCGACCTCTTTTGCTTCTACGGACCTGCTGCGTTTCAGGAGTTGACACGCCATCCATACTTTCTGGATTTTGCACTTCATTAGTGCTAGGAATCAGATCCTCAGGCCTTTAGATTGATGAAAATCGCATCTCATCAAATTTCGCATCCCGCGACTCGATAACGGTATTTTTCGACACCAAATCATAGATTCTATTACATAGAACCTATATGCCTTAGAATTTGCTGCATATTCAATGAATATACAATCAATTCCACGTTCAGCCAAAGTCTTTCTTTTGGGTTTGGGTAGTTTCACAACCGCCCGACAACCCCAAATTCGAAAATGACTCAAATTTGGAGTTCTCTTGAACCATAGTTCATATGGGGTCGTTTTGTTCCGTTTGTTGGGAAATCTATTCAAAACATAACAAACCGTTAACATAGCCTCTCCCCAAAATCCCTCACTCAATCCCGAGTATGAGAGCATCGAGTTTACCATTTTTTTTAAAACTCGTTTTTTCCGTCCGGAAACACCATTTTGTTGAGGTGTGTACGGAGCCGTAGTCTCATGGACTATACCAACTGATTGGAAGTATTGAGGGTCCATATATTCCCCTCCCCGATCAGTTCGGAGACGCTTAATTGAACTACCCAATTGTAATTCAACCTCGGTTTTGTATATTTTGAATTTTTCCAAAGCTTCATCTTTGGCATGTAAGAAGTATACATAACAAAACCGAGTGTTGTCATCAATAAATGTGACAACATACTTCTTATTACCCAACGAAGGAGTAGAATGAAAGTCACATAAATCACTATTTGTAAGTTCCAAAACTGCCGATTTTCTTTCGACATTTGGAAAGGGCCGTTTTGTGACTTTCGTAAGCATACATGTTTTATATGTATCTGTATGAATATCAAAGGCTGGAATTAGACCATCATTTGACATTTCATGCATCCTTCTAAAATTCACGTGACCCAATCTAGCGTGCCAAACCACTGAGTCGTGAATTTTAGACGAAGAAGATGACAATATAAATGCAGAATTTTCAGAATTGAAAACTTTGGATATAACATTCAAACGAAACATTTTATTAAAATAATATCCAAAACCAACAAATTTATCATATCGAGATAAAATATATATCTATTTGAATCATAAACTTGTCTATACCCTAAACAATTCAATCTACCTCCACTAACTAAATTCTTTCGAATTTTAGGAACAAACAAAACATTAGACAAACTAACATGATTTCCAGAAGTAAACTCTAAATTAACTACTCCAAATCCACAAATCAGTGCGGTCGACTCGTTCCCCATCTTTAGTACAGATCCATCTTCAACCAGCGTTGATCTTTACAAACATGGCATGTCGCCACTGAGTCCACCCACCATGCACAATCATCATCATGTGCATAGAAAGACTCCGGAATAAGTGAAACATAATAAATAATTTCATATTTATTATCAAAGTTAGTCAAAAACTGACCTCCTTTCACTTGAGCTTGGTCCTTACACCCGGCTCCACTTGTTCCAGCACCGTTGTTATTCAACTTAACCCGGCAATCACGTTTGGTATGGCCCACCTTGTTGCGTCCCCAACATACCAAATCCTTCTTCTTCTTGAAGGATTTATTGGGTCCATCAAACTTTCGTTTCTTGCCTTTTCCTTGACTATTGGAGTTTGGTTTCTTCTCTTCGATCATATTAACAGAGGGCTGTCCAGATTCAACTTTGGACTTGGATTTGTCATTTTCTTGCACCCGAAGAGATTCTTTGATGCGCAAGTGACTCCCAAGTTGAACCAACGACAGTTCCTCCTTTTGATGTTTCAATTTGTGCTTGAAATCCTTCCAAGATGGAAGAAGTTTGTCAATCACACTCGACACCGCAATGGACTCATCCATATTCATTTTGTGTAGAGTGAATTGACCCAAAATGCGAAGTATCTCATGATACTGTTCCATTACGAGCCTTGAGTCAACCATTTTATAATTATTAAAATCGCTCACCAAGTACTTCTTGCTATAAGCATCTTCAGCGATATATTTTGACTCAAGGGAATCTCATAAATCCTTCGCATTTTCAGCACTTTGGTAGATATCAAAGAGGGAATCACACATACCGTTTAGAATATGACTTCTGCAGATATAATCATCGTTCTCCCACTTACCTTTCCTCCGGGCATGTTCCATCGTCTCGTTCTCCATGATTTCTGGAATGGGGGTACTCAGCACGTACACCACTTTCAGAGTCGTCAACAGAAAATGCATCTTTTTCTGCCAACGTCTGAAATCAGCACCTTCAAACTTCTCCAACTTTCCAAACTTTCAAATCATCTCTTTCACAGGTTCGGCCATGATCAACATCACAAAATATCAATTCGATTGTTGGAGAAGGTCCCAACTATCAATTCAATTGTTGGAACCGTGTAGGCAAACAAGGATAAATCGATCACTGGATTATTATGAGAATCGTGTGAAACACTTTCCGAATTGATACTTCGACCCTATGCCTGGGTTTCACGAAATTCAATCTAGGATAAGACTCACAACACTTGCGTTCTTAAGCACAAAAACGTAAGCAATTTTCTAGAGAGTATATGGGAGTATTGTTCAAAAACCGTGTCTAAAATCGTCTCTCAAAAATGTATAAAACTCATGAGGATGAATTCTTATTTATACTCATAATAACGTAACTGAAATTATAATCATGGCTGAAAATTAGGAGTAGTGGTCAGTTACACAAATCTAGTAACTACTCAATAACTGCACATTTAATGCACAATAACCGTTTCAGGGATACTTCATAAGTTCAGGGACCCTTCAGAATTTCAGGGATACCTCAGAAGTTTCAGGGACCCCTCAGAAGTTTCAGGGACCCTTCAGATTCAGGGACCCCTCAGAGGTTCAAGGACCCCTCAGAAGTTCAGGGATCCTTCAGATTCAGGGACCCCTTAGAAGTTCAGGGACCCTTCGGAAGTTCAGGGACCCCTAAGAAGTTTGAAGCTGACTTTTCAAGCTGACTTTTCAAGCTCACTTCTTCAAGCTCACTTCCTGAACCTTATTTCCCATATTTACTCCAAGTCCTATAACAGCACGATCGGGTTCATACTCGTCTTATAACAAGCGTGCACTCCGCACCACCTTACTTGAATTAGATCACAGTATAAAACTCATATAGACATCATGTTATTTCCAATCATATAAATGGACCAGTGACACTAAAATCACCAACATATATGTGGTTCAAAAAGTTACGTTTTTTGATTAGATTATTGTTTGGAGAATTTAAGGTTGGATTTTTAACTTTTTGTGGAAAATTCCAAACATAATAAGATGTGTTCCTGTGTTTGGAAATTAAGAAAATCGAAGGTTCGATTGAAGCAATAGAGCTAGGAAACAATGCATAGACTTTAATCGTTATTACCTTCTTAATAAAAAAGCATGTGGTTAGCTTTGTTCTTATTGGATATAGAGCTTATTAGCAAACAATGAAAAGTGAACATAAATCATGTATTTAGTTTTTTATATTTGTTGATTTTAAGGCTCATATTTATAAAATTGTTTGCCATCATAGTCTTTGGATGTACAAAATATCAGTATGACCCTCCTTAAAAATAAGCTCTTTAACTTATTTGTCACAAAAACATGGCGGGTGTGAATTAACCAATGTTTTGAATCTTGATTAAAAACTCTCCATGGTTTTAGTTATAATTTAAGCACATTTAACACCGTCACTTACTTATCGGATAAGATAGTCCACCAATACATCATCGTATACAACGATTTATAATGTAGTCCAACCAATATGATTTACCAATATGACATCAAGCATGGGATCGTGTGAGAAATGAAGTTAAGGTGAGAAGCGTAAGAAGGGATCCTGACCCTTGATCACTTTTAATCTCAAATCCAACCATGAATTCCGCTTGATACAGGGGTTGATCCGGTGATTCTCAGTGTATCTCATCTCGGTGCATCTCATCCTAATATGCATTCAAGGGTAGAGATCCCTTCTTACCCTTCTCACAATAACTTTTTTTTTATATAAAAGATGTTTTGCATGCTAATTTTAAGGTTATTATTCACTTTTGGTGGGATTATAAGCATTTCACAGCTGTATTATGTTAAGTCCCTATTTGTTTACATCACTTCATGAATGATAAAGTTTCTAGCTTTAATTAGTAGAACATTAAAGTGTTTGAATATTTTTTAAGTTTTGTATGTTTATTTTAGCTTCAAATTGGTGTTTTGTCTTATCGGGGAAGTTGAATTATTTAGTTGCAGGTGCAAAGGAAATTGAAGATCATACATTTGCTTGTAATCTTTTTGTTATCAATACCTTTCACATGTAACAATTTATCCGGTAAGCCCTTAACGGGTAAGAGCCGTTACTCTCACTTATTAGGTAAGACTCTCGGTCCTTGTAATTTCTCTTAGCGGGTCAGATTCTTAATATTTGTCATGATAATCTGATAAGGTAATTTGACCAGTAAACACTTAGTAAGCGGCCCCTAAATGTCACTAGATCAAAGAAAAAGAAAGAGGCGTTGATAGAGATCTTTTATGATTTCATGGATTAATGTTACTTGAATCCATTTATATATGAAAAGAAGGAAATTCTTATTTGGTAACTGCTTGTAGTAGTCATACCTAAGATGGTTGTAAATTGGTAATTTGTTTTTGAAGAAAACAGAGATAAGACAAGATTTTGTTATTGTTTACTTTGTGGGAAAATCTCAAACGTTTCAATTTTGGTTGCTGGTTATCAAAATGACATAATATTAAGGTTAAAGCAGTTTAGTTTTGGATGATTTTGTTACAGTGATTTAGTTTCCTTGATAATGAAACCATAATTAGGTCCCTGCTCAAAGATCAATAAACCTCCAAAAGGGGCCGATAAACATGATTAAGGGCTTAATTATTGCTTCAGAATTGTGATTCACTCGCGTTGCATCGCGTGGGTACACCGCTAGTATATAATATATATATATATATATATATATATAGGGCAGGTTCATACGAGAACGCCAATTATTTACGAGAATACGAGAAACTTTTTTCATATACAAAATCATATATGATTCACAATCAAATTTGAGTTATCATTTGAACCCGCCCCTATATATATATAGGGCAGATTCATACGAGAAACGCTAACTATTTACGAGAAACTTTTTTCATATACAAAATCATATATGATTCACGTACAAAATCATATATAATTAGTCGTGACTTTTTCCGCAACTTAGTCCCCGACAAAAGTCGCTCGTGTCCATTTTTTGATGTTAGTACAAAATCATATATATATATATATAATATATATAAAGAGATCTAGAGAGAGAGAGAGAGAGAAATTCAAACGAGAATGCTAACTTTTTACGAGAATAGAAGAAATTTTTTTCATGTATAAAGTCATATATGATTTTGTACTAATAAATGGACACAGACAACTTTTGCCGCGGGCAAGTCGTGGGAAAAGTCACGGCTAATCATATATGATTTTGTATATGAAAAAAGTTTCTCATAAATAGTTAGCGTTCTCGTATAAATCTGCCCTATATATATATATAGAGGAAAGTTCAAATGCGAACTCAAATTTGGTTGTGAACGTGAGGACAAATGAGAGCGCGACACGTGTCTGAATATAGATTATTCAGACTGAATATACAAAGAAATATTCACACTGAATAATAAATACTATATTCAGTCTGAATATTTATTTGAATGGAACACGTATCGCACTCTCATTTGTCCTCATGTTCACAACCAAATTTGAGTTCTCATTTGAACCCGCCCCAATATATATATATATATATATATAGAAGGAGGTTCAAACGAAAACGCTAAATATTTAAGAAAACAAGAAAACATTTTTTCATGTACAAAATCATTTATGATTTTCTACTAAAATGAAAAATGGACACGGGCGACTTTTGATGCGGGTTAAGTCGCGGGAAAAGTCGCGGTTAATCATATATGATTTTGTATGTGAATCACATATGATTTTGTACATGAAAAAAGTTTTCTTGTTTTCTTAAATAGGTAGCGTTTTCATTTGAACCTGCCCCTATATATATATATATATATAAGGTTGATTTCCGTTATAAACCACGTCAAGTCGTAGAAACCGTACAAACCGCATGCAACCAATATTTTTTTTTAATTTTTTCACTTTTTCTTAATTATTAGGGTTGATTAGTCAATAATATATGAAAAGATATAAACCAATAATACATGAAGGTTGGTGAATCAAGGATATGTGAAACAAGATTCATCAAATTGAGAGTTTCATGGATCAATTCATTTTCATGTAAAAGAAAAATAATATAATGAAGAAAAGAATTATATGAAACAAATACATCATATTAAACACTTTCATGAAAAAAAAATTATTCAAAAAAACAATGAAACACACGGTTTGTACGGTTTGTACGAATTGAGGTTGTTTATATTTGAAATCTTCCCTCTATATATATATATATATATATAGGACGATAATCAAATAAAAACCACAAAAAGGTTACAAACTCGTAAAAACCGATATAAAAATATTTATTTTCATAATTTTTTTATCAAAACACATAATTTAAGATATTGTTTCACATATATGTTTGTGTTCACCTTATGAATATAATTACATGTGGATTTTTTTTATTCACCTATTGAATCAAAAATATGCATAAATAAGATTCATATGGTGAAACAAATACATGTGAAAATTTCACCTTATGAAACAAATATATGTAAAATAATATCTTAAATCCTAGCATTTGATAAAAAAAATCATGAAATTTTTTTATTTTTATATCGTTTTTTACGAGTTTGTAACTCTTTTGTGATTTTTATTTGATTAAGCCCCTATATATATATAGGGGAGGGATCATACAAGAACATCCCTCATTTAAATAAACAATATATATATAGGGGCGGGTTCAAATTATAACTCAAATTTGATTGTGAACATGAGGACAACGTGACGTCTTATTCAGTCTGAATAATGAAGGGAAATTTTTAGACTGAATATGCGTGTTATTCATACAGAATAATGTACGAACTACACCTTCATTATTCACTCTGAATGTTTTTCGTATTCAGACTGAATAAGACACGTGTCGAGCTCTACTTTGTACTTATGTTCACAACCAAATTTGAGTTCACATTTAAACTCCCCCCCCCGGAGATAATCAAATAAAAACCACAAAAATGTTACAAATTTGTGAAAACTGATATAAAAATATTTTTTATATGATTTTTTCATCAAAACCTATAATGTAAGATATTGTTTCACATATGTTTGTGTTCATCTTATGAATATAATTAAATATGAAAAAAAAACATTTGATTCACCTAATAAAACGAAAAATACGCGTAAAAAATATTCATCTGGTGGAATAAATAAATGTGAAAATTTTACCTTATGAAACAAATACATATGAAATAATATTTATAGAAAGAGGTTCACGCAAGAACGATAACAATTTACGAGAATGCGAAGACAATCCTCAGCCAATCATTTTGTACATGAAATTTTTCATGTACAAAATCACATATGATTCACATACAAAATCATATATCATTAGCTGAGACTTTTCCCGCAGCAAAAGTCGTGCGTGTCATTTTTGATGTCAGTACAAAATCACATATGATTTTGTACATGAAAAAAAAATTATGTACAAAATAATTGGCTTGGGAGTGTCTTCGCATTCTCGTAAATTGTTACCGTACTCGCATAAACCCACCTCAATATTTATAAGTCCTAAGTCCTGCCGTTTGATGAAAACAAATAATGAAAAAAGTTATTTTTACATCGGTTTTCATGAGTTTGTAACATATTTATGGTTTTTAGTTCATTTAGCCAATTTAATATATATATATATATATTCTTATTTCACAATTCTTAGGGAAAAAATTCTCTCCAATATCACTAATATAAGCACATCGAGATCTTCACATAAGAACATATGGAAAGTATACCTCAGAAATCGGAAAAGAGAACAAGTGAATTATTTAGATACATAGAATTTCATCAACAGAATGAAATAAAGCAATTATTGCACGAAATAGAGATATATGATCGAATCAATCTTGTGCTATTTCAGAACTAAACCAGTTCCACTCATTTTTTGGTCCATCAATTTGTCTATTTTTTCCTTCATCTCATCCGTGAAGTAATTCTCCCAATCGCCATCCTTAGCCTTCCTTAAAAACAATCGATGTTCAAATTCAAAATGACCTGCACGAGTCTTTCCACTTTTATTCACTTCCAAGTTACCAGATTCTCAAAACTACACAACTTTATAATGTTTTCAACCACACCTGCTTTTTCTTCTTCGATTGAAAAAGGATACCCAATGAACTCTGCAAGCCTCTTGACGTTGTTTCTAGGGTCCCTTTTCATATCTTCATATTTCAAGAAAAGAATTCTCCCTGGCCTTTCCATGCTTGCTTTCCAATATCCCAAAATATGATCCCAGTATGGTCCATATCCTGAAATCCCTTGACTAAAATCGTCAAACGCCTCCTTAAATGGTGCATCTTCCATGGATAGTTTTTCTACTTCTCGTATGTAATGGTAGTAAGAAACCATGACATCTTTTACATTCCGATATATGTAAACAATCTTGCAATTTGAAGCTAAGAGTGATTCTGGCAATGAAGTGTAAGGAAGGTGTGTGGCCACGAGTGGGCATCGCCACTGCTTGTTGTGTTATACTTATATGAGATATGCTTAAGCATATAATAACAAGAATGAAGGCATAGGAACATAAACACATAATCAGAAATCGATTTAACATAATACCGTAAAGAGTTTAATAGATCTAACCTGAAACACTTGAGTTATACGCAACGAAGTTCATTGACGCGGAAGCGGTTATCGTTGCTTGCAGATCGAAGTCTTCTAAAGCTCTACACGGTTTGCTTCAGAATGGGGCTGAACTAAATGCAGATTTGTGTAAGCTATAGGGACTTGATCTCCTTTATATATATATAGGCCATGAAAAGCTAGAGACTCATCCCATAAGGAGTCCTAGTTTATCTATAGAATTGATATTAAATAATAGGAGAAGATATGCACTTACCTTAATGTTAATCAGGTAATTAACTTAATGTTATCCTACTCATATTAGAAGATATATATCCAAATATGTAACCGGACTATAACTGATATAGAATTCTCTTGATAAGTATAATAATTTAAATCAATTGTCCTTTAATAATTAATACAGATAATGTTAAAGTCCAATTTATTTCCAACATTCTCCCACTGGACTTAACATAATCTGTAAAGACAAGAGAACCATAAACATTATATTTATCAAATGAAGGGCGTGCTGAGAAATTCTAACAGTTGTGAATTCATTCAAACTTGGTCAGAATAGACACCATATGTAGGACTCAGAATCTATACCAGTTTGACAAACTAGTTTGATTAAGAACCACCAACAAACAATGTCATACCCCACATAAGTTCGTAAGTGTCTAAATTTGAGCATTTATGTAAATAATTATATCTACCTGAGTTATCATAAAATGTAGCTCATAGTCCACCAAATGTTTTAGAAAATTTCTAAAACTTACAAGCAAAAGTTCTTGACACTAGTGAACCAAATTTTGCTTATGTAGTCCGCAATTATTGCTTAAGTGCGGTGATTCACTTGTTTGATATAGATAATGACATAAATTTTATTTTAATTTGTAAAACAAATAACATGACTTATATGCTTGAATTCCTCATTTTATTAAAAAGTGCCAAAAGAAGATTACAACGAAAAATGGAAAATTACAAAATAAATGGCTAAACTAATCTCGACTTCCACTAACCTCGACTCCCACTAATCTCAAATATCGAGTTCAAGTAAGATTCTCATATCCCTAACATGTTTTCTGAAACTTACTACTGAAAAGGCTTTAGTGAATGGATCAGCAAGTTGAGAATGTTACCAATATGTTCAACAATAACATATTTTCCTCTTAACCCTTTGTGTTACGGACACTGAAATATTTAAGACCATTGTGCTTTGAATTGCTTGATCTTTTGCTATATCCACTAAAAAAGACTGCAACTTCATTATCACAAAACATCTCTAGAGGACTTGAAACTGTAGAGCTTAAGACATTCTTTTCAATCAAGAAGTTCTTGATCCAAATTGTTGGTTCCAGATTCCTTTAAACCGATTGTTAATTGAGAGTATTGAATCAAAGTGAAATGCGGAAGCAGATCAATTAACAATTTAAATCAATAGAACAGTAAACAGAATGAAGAACAAAGATTATGAAATGATAACTTTGAATCAAAGTAGACAAAGTTATGAATTACGCACAGTATTCTTCAAAATGTAAATGTATTGATCGACAACTTTTACAAACACAATATAATGCTATTTATACAGATACAAAAACAGAAAGTCAAAATGCTAGCCAATTACAAAGTGCCATGTGTCTAAAAGGGAGCGTCTAACAACAATTAGTTATAACAAGAAGAGTGTGTTGACTTTTGTAGACATCTCTTCTTTGACTCATACTTTAATTTCTAACATTCTCCCCCTAAGTATGAAGTCAAAAAAAAAACTTTCT
The DNA here is from genome assembly GCA_036898165.1 of Silybum marianum. Lineage (NCBI taxonomy): Eukaryota > Viridiplantae > Streptophyta > Magnoliopsida > Asterales > Asteraceae > Silybum > Silybum marianum. Next base: position 13,207,672 of record CM072538.1, on the reverse strand, counting down.
TCAGAGAGGATCAACAAAGAATGATACTTGAAATATTATCGATAAGCTCTCTCGTTCTTCCGAAGTCCATCAAGTCTTTTCTCTACTTTCTTTGCAACATCCGGATTTGTCGTGTCTAAGCCAAAGCATAGCACTTGATGATGTAGACTACCTCGAAGAGTATTTGTGAGCTTCTTTGATGCGAAAGAAGCTCTTTCCATTTGGTCTTTTGAAGATGATTCCCTCTTCCGGTTCGAAGAAGTCTACCCACTCGAATTTGCTTATCCCTTCAAGTTCCTCATTTGGTGCAGAGATAGCCAGCATTATCCATTTTGAAATTTAAGCCAATCCGGAAGTCGACTCCGCCTTTTGTATCTAATGTATGATTTCATACATAGAATAATTCTAGTGTAGGCAACATGGTCTTGTGGATCTTTGCGTTCGTAAAGCCGAGTCTTCATAAATTCTTCCGTAAAAATGAGATCGACTGGATGGATGGACAACGCATCATTATCACATATGTAATAACTCTTGTTGTTTGATCCGACTACCTTGTAGATTGTGTACCAAATGGGTGTATCTTGAAACTCGCTTATGTTTCATGGCCGTGATCTTTGTAATTGGAGCAAGAAGTGAAAACCGTCTTTCGTCTTGTTTATGAGCCATGAAGTTATCTTTAACTTCATTGCTTACATTGTATTGGTTTGCGAAGTTAGGCATCATGAGATAAATCTTTCGATCCGTTGGAGCATACATGTGCCTTTTCTCAACTTCAAGTGTTGGAAGTTTAATGTTTCCAACTTTGTTTAATTTTTCTTCAAATTCTCCTCTTTCTCGATCTCTTTCTCGCTTTCCGAGCGGCCTCTCGCTTCCGACTCTTGCTCTTTCTTGACCTTCAAAATTTTGTCTCGTAGTTCTTCTTCAAGTCTAGCCTTCTCTCTTTCCGCATTCTCTCTTTCACCCCTCTCTATCTCTATTTGTTCTTCAACAATTAGCCTCCGGCGTATTATCTCTTCTTCTTTTTCTTTTTCTTTCCGAACACTTCCTCATCCTCCTCTCCGGCCCTTTCTTCTTTTTCGGCTTTAGCTCTTTCCTTTGCGGCTTTAGCTCGTTCTCGTTCTTCGTGAGCTCGACTATTTCAAATTTTCTTTCACCGGAGAGCTCGGGATTCTCGCTTTTTCCCATAACATCCGTAATGAACTTAGCTAGATCCGGATCTCCGGGTAGAGGCCCAGAATGCATAGCCAGAGGTGTTGGAGTGATTGGCACTTGTTTTGAAGAAGAAGGTTGCTGTGATGGTTTTGGAGTTGAAGAGTCAGCGGTGGTCGTGTTTGGTTCTGGTGGTGTTTGTTTGGCTTGCTTAGGCTCAGGACCTTTCTCCCCCTTCTGAGAATCAGATCCCGATCCTCGAATGTTTTCTTTTACCGCCTTTTTGCAAGCCCTTTCTTCCTTGGCTTTCTTCTTGGCATTAAACGCCTCAGCAATAGAAGAAACCAGAGGCACGAGTTGAGATAGAGTAGATTCGATGGCAGCAATTTTCTGGTCTGTTGAGGATGTGGAGGGCTTGGAAGAGTACTTTGAAGCGATGGAGACATTCGCTCAAGAATAATCTTCTGGAAAGAGGCGAGATCAGATTTCGTGACGAGCGTAGACCCCAGAGGATCAATCAGAAGGAATGATGGTCTTGATAATCTTCTGTATATCGGCCACCGCAGAGCCGTAGGCTAAAGAGATAGGGAAGTCGAGGCACGTAGAGATTCCGGAAGTTGAGAGATTGCCTCTCGCATTTGCTTGAAGACCATTATTCAATAGCAAAATTTGTTCAAGAAAATAGGCCTTCTGATCTTCTTGAGAGGTACTCATTTGGCGCTGAAGATCTGCTAAGAGAGAGTTCTGACTTTCAATTTTAAATTGAAGGCTCAGAAGAAGAGAGTTGTTAGTGGTCACGGATAATTTGAGATCTTCCACAGATCTCTGAATTTGATCAAGAAATGCCAAGAACGCCGCATTTGTGACTAAATCAAAAGATGTAACCGGTGCATCTCCAACACATGGAGCCCCTTTACCCTCGCGTTCGAGGGGCCTTCTACACCCGTTTTGACGTTGAGTGTAGAAGGACTTCCAACCGATCCCCGAGGGCCGTTATTCACGAGCTCCTCTTCGGTTGTTCGACCGTTTCAACATTATCCTCATCATCGAGGATGAGGTGTCGAAGACAAGATGCTTACCTTGGTGAAGTGTAAACACTCCGGTAAGAGGTGCATTCCTAGGCCGTAACCCCTCCGATGGGAATTCATTAGCATCTATCCTAGGAGAGGATGTGGACTCATCCTCTCGTGCGTATTGGTATGTCGACCACGGAGACATGAACATGTGGTGAAGGAAGTGGCGAGTTCGGGGCGAATGAACTCTTATATTATCATCATCATCCTTTTGGGAGGATGATGAAGTGGAGGTGCTTTCCCCGCATGAATTTGATTCGAAGAAGAAGTATCCTCCGACCGCCGGTTTCTTGGTGGTTTGAATCGGGTCGTTCTAAGTCAATGAGTGGAGACGTGGTGACATCAACCTCAGAAGTTGTGGTTGCCCTTTGGGGAATAGGAGAGGAACACTCATATGTGTCTCCGAGGACATCTTTTGTACCTTCATTTAATAGAAAGTCGGCATGGGTAGAAGCACTCGGATGTTCACTCCTATTTTTCTCAAGCTCATGCTCACCAGACCCCTGACCACCTACACCTGGCTCTAAGTGCTCTAGGGTAGGAATTCTCTCGTTTCCGAGAAAACCATAGAGCTTCTATAGATTTGGAGATTAGAAGAGCTAGATGGGATTAGGTTTAGCATGTACACGGATAATTCTCTCGGGTGCGGAGTAGCCGATGCCGTCGATGGTTGATCTATGGGAGCTCATTGATGCAATTTTGCGTAATGGCCGAATCGGGGAGCTTCGATTGCCCCAATTGCGGGGATGAGTGATGAGAGATAGAAATCTTGGGAACATGAGTGCTGGTAGTGGCTTTCCCTGACTCTGATGGATCACCTTAGTGTGCACAGCTGCTTTGATCTCTTGGAAGATGAGACTTGCATAGTCCAAGGGTCTATTGAAGAACATCCCATACATTATAGTCAGAATGTTTCGGCTAGCCTGATCCAGAGAACCTATTTTGCAGGTTAGGCTCTTGTTGAGAATGGAGACGAGTAGATTCCACATTGGGGGCAACTTCTTCCTCTTGAATTCGGACGACCTTGTAAGAGGTTCATTGTAACCCATAAGATTTATGAAGGCTAGGAGGGCTTCTGTGGAAGGGTTTTCTTCTAGGGCAGGATTGGGAATGGTTTGCCCATCCACTTCGATCACAGAAAGGGGAAGATGGAAATATTTGGCAAGTTTTCTTTTGGTGATGGGGATTTGAACAAAGAATTTCCACTTGTTCAGGATGGGTGAAAGAACCGGCGAGTGTTTCATCAGTTTCGATGATCATTGTTAGCCACAGTTCTTGGACATAGATTTCAGGGATGTTTGGGTTGGTTAGGGTTAGGGCTCGATTCAACTGGTGTTGTTGTAGAAACTCGATCATGATGCGAAATTCTGGTTGATAAGTGTTAGGGTTGAGCAAGACTCGCACATTGTTCGCCTTCAATGGCGCTTTCACAATGGGAGTACTATCCGCAGCTTGAATCGATGATTCTTTCTTCATCATTGTTGGAAGGACGAGCACAGTTGGAAGCCATTTTGAAATTTCGAATGCTTGACAATAGAAAACTTTGTCTTTGCAAAGAGAATGAACACTGATTTAGGGAATTTTTGCGAGGAAGAAGATGAAGGTTGAAATTGGGGGTTTTATGTGAGAGAGAACCTGTAGAATGGGAAGGGGTTATTAAGTTTGGGGAAAAAAAAAACGGTTCATTTGAGCTGATGTAAGCACGCGGGTATATACATGCAGTGTTTCGATTGGGGACACGTGTACGACGAGACACATGTATGATGATGATTTAGTAGCAGGTCGTTTTTCTTAAAAGCGTAAATAAACAAAAGTAATAAAAAAATCGTTTAATTAATCAATTAATTTTGAATTAATTGAATAAACACAGATTTTAATCTTAATTTTATTTATTTAAGTTTAAAAATCGACCAAGTGAAAACAAAAATCACATGAGAGTTTAGTTTCTATAAAAGAATAATAAAGAAGAATTTGCATTAAACATATAGATTTAAACAACCTTGGAGGCAAGAGTTGATTGAATTTATATATTTAATGGAAATTATAAGAAATATCAATTTATAGAAAATTTAGTTGAAAAACATGTCGACTTGATTTATATTTAAAAAAATTTGAAATGAATCAAAAGTCTAAGAGACCTTGGCGGCAAGAGAAACTCTAGCGAGATAGATTCAAATAAAATTTAAGTGAAATAGTAAATCGAAGACAAATAACCGAGTTAGACTTAGACGAATATCTTCGCATTGTGAAACTCCCCTTGAATGGTAAACTCCCCCTTGAATGGTGAACTCCCCGTAGTAGCTTCTTTACCTCGTTTCTCAATACCGCACTTTATGATTTCTCTTGAAAGAAAAATATTATTATGAAACGAAAAATCGTAGTAACTCGCAGGCTTCGAAGTGTTACGAAGAGTTCGAAAGCATCGCAGACCTCTCGATGACTTCGAAGTATCGTCGAATAGTTCGTAGGCTTCGGATGCTTCGAAGAAATTATTGTTACATATTAAGCATTCCCAACTTGCTAATTAAGAAGTTAAAACGTCTCTCATCAAGAGCTTTTGTGAAAATATCGACAAGTTGATAATCGGTAGAAACAAAATACATTTCGATTGTACCCTTTTCGACATGATCCTTGATGAAATGATACCCGACATCGATATGCTTTGTTTTGGAATGCCGAACTCGGATTTTCCGTAATGGCGATAGCACTTTCGTAATCACGAGAGGATGGGAATCTTATCGTATATCGGACCATAATCTCCGAGTTGGGTCTTCATCCAAATAACTTGTGAACAACAACTAGCAAGAAGAACATATTCAGCTTCGCCGTAGATGTGGATACGCAGCTTTGTTTCTTGGATGTCCAACTTATAAGTCGATTTCCCGTGTTGACACTACTCGATGTACTTTTTCCGTCAAGCTTACAACCCGCATGATCGTAATCGTATACGCCATTAAATCAAATCCAGAATTTTTAGGATACCAAAGGCCCAACGATGGTGAACCTTTTAAGTACCTAAAAATTCTTTTTACAGCAGCCAAATGAGACTCTTTAGGATTGGCTTGATAACGAGCACAAAGACAAGTGGCAAACATAATATCAGGTCTACTTGCTGTTAAATATAAAAGAGAACCAATCATTCCTCTGTAGCTGGTAATATCAACGGATTTACCGGAGGAGTCAGTCCTAATTTCATACCGGGAGAGATAGGTGTTTTCATGGATGATGAGTTTTGAAGATGAAACTTTTTAAGCATGTCGAAACATATTTTGCCCGATTTATAAAGATACCAGGTGCTTTGTTTAACTTGAAGTCCTAGGAAGAAAGTTAATTCTCCCATCATACTCATTTCAAATTCAGTTTCCATCAACTTAGAAAACAAATCAACTTCTGTTTGATGAGTAGAACCAAATATTATGTCATCCACGTAAATTTGAACTATAGTTAACATACCTTTGCCTCTTTTGATGAACAGAGTTGTATCGATTTTACCTTTTTCATATCTTTTGCTGATCAGAAATTTCGATAGTCGTTCATACCAGGCTCTTGGGGCTTGCTTTAGACCATACAAAGCTTTGTCAAGAAGATAAACATATTCTGGATATCTTGCATCTTTGGAACCATCAGGTTGTTCAACATACACTTTCTTCTTTTAGACATCCATTAAGAAATGCACATTTAACATCCATTTGGTAGACTTTGAAGTTTTTGTATGCAGAGAAAGCCAAGAATAATCTTATTGCTTCTAGTCTTGCAACAGGAGCAAAGGTTTCATCATAATCGATACCTTCCTCTTGACAAGAACCTTTAGCCACCAAACGAGCTTTATTTCTGACAACAATTCCATCTTCATCCTTTTTGTTCCTAAATACCCATTTTGTGCCAATAGCAACTTTGCCTTTTGGTAAAGGAACAAGACGCCAAACTTTATTTCTTTCGAATTGAAGTAGTTCTTCCTGCATAGCATCCACCCAGCTTGGTTCAACTAAGGCTTCATGTACACGTTTAGGTTCGATCATACTAAGAAAATTAACAAATAATGCTTCATTTGCAGTAGCAGATCGTGTTCTGACCCCCTCAGAAGGACTACCAATTATAAGATCTGGTGTGTGAGATTTAGTCCATTTCGTCATTCTGGGTTGAGAAATTGATTGGGTTGTTTTATTTGACGAAATGATTTCATCTGGAAACACAAAATCTTCTTTATTTTCTTCTGTATGTCCTTCTGGTATCTGTTTTGTCACCTGTCCTTGTGTCTCCCCCTCAGATGATGGAACAGAAGTAGCTTCTTGACTGGCAGATGTAGGAGTAGTGGGAACTTTTGAGTTTTATTCTTTTTGTGACAAACATACTGTGAATTGGAATGATCAGAGGTTTGCGAGAAAAATTGTTTTAACTTTAAGAACAGTGAAAAACATTCAGAAGACTGAAACATAGAAGATTGAATTGAATTATGCGAGAATGGTAATTACAATTATTCTTTCTAAAGTCTTTTCTAGTATCAGTTGTTCTAGAGAACCTATCTAGACTAGACTTTTGTTTTAGTTCTGGCTTTTTCTTCTCTGTGTTCTTCCTCTGATCTACTTTTGCAGAAGCTCTGTTATTTACTGAAAAAGGAACATAAGAATTAGAGGATTTCCATTTGCCTTTTTGAATATTAGTAAACTTCGGAAGAGTAGAGTTTAAAATCTTTTGATTTTGCACTTTGTTTTTGAGTTCTGCCTCTTTCTCAAGTTCAAGACATGTTTTGGCTTTGAGACACATATCTAAGAAGTCTGGATGTATAGATACTGATTTTCTCGGTTCTGGAACAGAAACAGGAAGAATAGGTATACCACTTGAAAGTTTAGCACAATCTCTATCAGAAGCTCTGATTTCTTGAGATTTATCAGTATACAAATAATCATCCTTTTTATCAATAATTTCTGAATTATTTGTGATAACTTTTGATGATTTAAAAGAATTAATTTCTAAATTTGAAAGGTAATTTTCAGAGTTATCAAAAAATTCTTCATCATTATTGTCATTCTCCCATGGATACGTAATCTCGCCCAAGCTTTCTTGAGTTTCGTAAAGATGTAAATCTTCAAATGAACAGGAGAGATCTCGGATGATTCTCACAAAGAGTTTCATTTCTAAAACACTTATCCAGTAGAGAGAATATCGTTTTCAAACATAAGTCGTAGATCTTCCTCTCGCCCGACTTGGAACAAAAATATCTCGCCTCTCGGATTCAAAATTGTATGTTTATTTGAACCAAAATTGAAAATATCATCTTTCTTCTGAACTTTATTTAGATCAACATTTGTTTTACAACAATATTCAATATTTTTGAATTTAAGTTTGCTTTTTTTATGATGGTTTTCATATCTAGATTTTTTAAAAATAGATTTTTCATACAAAATTGGAAACTTTGGCTTCTGTATTTGTCCAACACAAAAACAGATTTCGTATCCGACCTTTTCTTACACGTGTAGGGATCTAGGTCCTCGAAACCAAGTCCAGCATCTTCCTACTTGTGTGTTAATTTTGTCATGAACCTTTCCGTGCATCCGGATATGTTATAATCTGTAGCTTTTTCTCGTTGAAGTTCAATGTGTAAAAATTCTCTCTTTACGAAAATAGTTTTTAAGTGCTACGAGTTGAGTCTATCACTCTCTTTGTCTCGATTTCTTTCTCTTTTCCTTCCGAAGTTTATTGAGATTCAAAATTTCCTTTTTAAGTTTTTCTTCGTAAAGTTTTAAACTCATGGAAATCGTTTCCTTTGCGTATTTAATTCGAGTTTTTCTTCCGTAAGTAAATCCATTTCTCTTTTGAAAATATCTCTTTCCCTTTTGATTGTAGGAAGAGTTTTCTCAGTACTTTTTCGTAATTTCTTTTCGATTGTGAGTTTCAGTTTTAGTTCCTCAAAATTGTTTGATAACATCACAATCGTTTGTTCAAGCTCAGATGATCCAGAGAAATTACTAACCGGTGACTCGCAGGGTTGATCCTCTCGATTCGTTTGTGTTTGCCATTCCACGTAACATGGCTTCATCACCGCCGGATTCATCTTGCACCCAGCTTTTCTTTTTCTCGCAAAGTGTGCTCTTTCGGTGACATTGTACTTATATTTGTTTTTGTAATAAGTCTTATCCTTTTCCGCAGCTCCTCCGCAATCTCTCGAGTAATGTCCGGCTTGCCACATCCGTAGCGTACATCTTTCTTCCTTTTTAATTCTTCTTCTTTCTTCTCTTCTTCTCGTTTTCTCTACTCTCGTACTTCTTGTTTAGGAACATAGGGACGATCAAATCGTTTATTTCCTTTCAAAGACCTATTTCCAAAACGATTAGTAAATTGCTTGGTTATTAAAGCCGGAGAGTCGCAAACGCTTTAATTTCATCATCCGATTCAGTAGTCATCTTCTCGGAGCGCTCTCCGATATGAAGGCCTTCGATTTCTTCCTGTCATCACTTCGTCTTCTGATTCCTTTTGTTTCTGAGATTAAAGCCAGAGGACCTCCGATGTTTGTTCTTTTCTGAACAACTTCTTTTTCATGAGCTTGCAGTGTACCGAATACATCATGCAGCGACCATTGTTCAAGGTCCTGATTGGCTTGTAGTGACATGGATAGATTTGACCATTCAGGGTTTAACCTTTTGAGAAATAGAACATTGTTGTCTTCCTTTGATCTAACAATGTCACATCTCTTGCAGAGATTAATCGATTGTTGAATCGATGAAATGTTTGTTCCGCAGATTCATCGCCGCTTGAAAACTATTATATTCATTTAGAGCTTGGGCTCTTCTCGTTCTTTTTCATTTTCGCACCACCTTCTAAGAGATTCTCCGTTGATCCCATAAATCTTTTGTCGTGTCACATGAGTCCAGAGATTGAAAAATCTCATTTGGAATGGCCATTATCAACAGAGACTTAGCTTTCTTAGCTAATTCCACCTTAGCCTTTTCTTCATCAGTCCAGTTATTCCTTGACTTCTGAACCAGTCTTGCTGGTACCTCATCTGTATTTGCAGTGGCTGGAATTCTGGGAATAGTAGTGGTGGGAACAAACGGACCGTTTTGAATAATTGGATATAACTCAAAGATCCAATCCCTCATAGAAGTTAACCATTCGAATCTTCCATTGTGAATATTCATCACGTACAAGAGTTGGAGGTTTAGTCGGGGACCCGTACGTATAAACACATTCAAGCTCGAATTTGCCATTCGAGTAGGATAGAAGAGAAAATTTGAAGATTTGAAAGAAATTTAGAACAATTAAATCTCAATTTGATAGAAGAACAGTCGATAATATCCCTGTTTCTTCCGAGTACAAAAGGAAGGACTCAATTTAAGAGAAGATTGTTAACGATTTAACAAAATCTCGTAAAACAGAGTGGAGTAATAAACAAATTTTGAATCTGAGAAAATACTGTTCGATCGAAAGGAATTTCTTCAATGGAAGAGATCTAATAATCAATAGATTGATTAGAAAGCTCTGATACCAATTGTTGGTTCCAGATTCCTTTAAACCGATTGTTAATTGAGAGTATTGAATCAAAGTGAAATGCGGAAGCAGATCAATTAACAATTTAAATCAATAGAACAGTAAACAGAATGAAGAACAAAGATTATGAAATGATAATTTTGAATCAAAGTAGACAAAGTTATGAATTACGCACAGTATTCTTCAAAATGTAAATGTATTGATCGACAACTTTTACAAACACAATATAATGCTATTTATACAGATACAAAAACAGAAAGTCAAAATGCTAGCCAATTACAAAGTGCCATGTGTCTAAAAGGGAGCGTCTAACAACAATTAGTTATAACAAGAAGAGTGTGTTGACTTTTGTAGACATCTCTTCTTTGACTCATACTTTAATTTCTAACACAAATGCCCTCACAAACCCTTCATAAATGACTATAAATTCAGCTCCTATAGTGAAGTTGCATTAGGGATATTTTTTTTATAGCCCCTTGGGTGAGCATAAAAATATAGCCATAAGTAGATTTATTTGAGTTTGGATATTTACATGCAAAATCTAAATATGTGTAGCATGCGAGCTTTAATTCTTTGCAAGTAACGAAGTCCTTTCTTACCTGTAGTGATCTTTAGTTTGAGTTTTGTTGAAAACTGGACAAAATTCCTATAATATATGTCAAGTCAGGTCAAATATATAATTGTATTAGACTTCCTATTAATTGCATCTAAGACTTGTAATCCATTTCACAAGCTAAATCCTTCCCCTCATTTTTAGAAATTTTTGACAGTTTGTTATCTTTTTGACATAGACTAGTCTTGTTTAACAAATGCATAGGATCTGACCTTAGATTTTAGCTTATAGGTTCTTCTACTGGAATAAAAAAAATCTAGATCTGACAATATTTTGTTTTTAACAAATGCTTTTAGTTTGTCTTTAGAATTATGGCCTGACCTTCAATGTTAAAGATTTGCAAAATTTTCTCTAAGGATGGTTCTTTTTGTGTTTGCTGTAATGGTGTTATTCTAAACAACATTTACATAGTTTTCAATGCAAAGATCTCTTGATTAACAAGAGAACAATTTAATTGTTGATAATTGTGAACGGAATTTCCAAAACCAATATAAGCAAAACCCTAAAATATTTTAATTCCATCAAAATGAATGATAAGTTTGCAACCATTTTTAACTAAAAGCACTGCAAAAATTGAATTTCTTTTAAGTAAGGAAAATAAATAAATATTGTCTAAACAAATAGATTTTATAGTCCTAAATCTAGTTCCAGTGTTCCAATAGCCTTAATTGCAACTTTAGCTACATAGACTTGTTGTTTAGACTTCTAGGGTTTTCTCTCCTTTTTTTTGTTGCCATATTGGTGATCCTGAATCAATTCGGTAACTGAATGAAGAATTTTTAATAATATAAACTGCTAAAGAAAATAATTAATTTGAGAAAACATTTCCCTTCTTAATCATCCAGGCTATGAAGCCATTGCACTTCTTCTTCATGTGTCAAATTTCTTGTAAAAGTAACACTTATACTTAAGGTTTCGGAGCTTTTATTTTCTATAGTTTTTCTCTTAGCCTTGAAGTTGGTAGTGTTCTATGGCTTCTCATGGAAAATCTTATCATACTCTTAGCCATCCTATATGTCAAGTGCCATTTAGCATGGGAATTAAAGTTATTTTCAGTTAAGTTTGTTAGTTTTTCAACTCTCGGGCAATAAGGTAAAATTTCTCTTTGTGTTCTCCATTGCTTATAGTTAGAACTAATCAAGATCGAGATCAAGTTAAAATTGACAAAGCCTAAAAACCAGACAATAAAAGGAATAAATATAAGTTGTCATTCGTATAATTAATCATTATCTTAACCCCACAACTGAATACAAATATCAAGTAATACTTATGGTAGTATAAAACTCAATATTTAAAATTATATATCATCACACTACACACTAGAGATGGCCAAATGGGCCCGGCCCGGCTCAGGACCGACGGAGGACCGGGACCGGGACCGATAAAAGCCCGGCCCGGCCCGAGACCGATAAAAGCCCGGCCCGGCCCGGGACCGATAAAAGCCCGGTCTGGCCCGGGACCGGTAAGGACCGGTTATAGGACCGAAAACCGGGACCGGTTACACTTTTGGAGCGATTTATAGGACCGGCCCGGCCCGGGACCGGTCATGGGACCGGTTATGGGACCGATTGGGATCGGCCCGATTTTTACAAAAAAATTGTATTTTTATATATATTTCTAACTTTATAAGTGTATTCGATTGAAATATAATTACAACTTATAATAAAACGTATTTTTAAATGTATTTGACTAAAAACCAAATATAAAAATATGATAAACGTATTTTTTATGTGTATTCGTTTGAAAACCAATTATAAAACTACAATAAAACATGTTTTAAGGTGTATTTAAGTGACCCAATTGCATATATATAATGATTACATATATAATATATTAAATTAATAAATAGAATTAATGTTTTTATAAAAAATAATTTTTTATTGAAGGCCCAGTTTAGGACCGGTTTGGGCCCGAGCCCGGGACCGGTTTTCGGGACCGGTTACGAAAACACACTAAACGGGCTGGCTTAAAATTGTTAGGACCAGGACCGAGACCGGGACCCGTCCCAAAAAGCCCGGTCCGAAAATCACTGTTGAGGCCCGGGACCGATTGAGGCCCGGCCCGAGCCCGGTTTTTGGCCATCTCTACTACACACTACACATATCAGTTATCCAATGAAAACAATCAAATCTATGGATAAGAAGAGTTTCAAAGTATCAAGATAGACATGTATGTTTATATGTGATGCTGTTCTTAAACCAAAATTACTCAGAATGCCTCTTCTATGAAAGAATACAATTCAAGTAAATGTAATTTGAGATACACAAGTTTTGACTGATTAATATGTATAATTTTCTCTAAAAAGATCAATTGCTATGGCAACATGATCTTATGGTTTAGAAAATTTTCAGTTAAGATTATGTAGTTTGTGAATCGATAAAGATAAACAATCTAATTTTCTTATAGGTTGGGAGATATTAGAATTGTTTATAAATTCACAAAAAATTGTTTATCAATTAGGTGTTAATAGTCATTCAATATTTGATATATGATTTTACAAACATATCTGTAGATATATTGAATAATCCATAAACCCACGTACGATATATTGATAGCTATATTGTTATAAGCGTTTAATGCTTTAAATCTGATCAATCTTGTTCTTAAAAACATATTTTAGTCAATAATTGGACAACACCAAAATTTAGAACAAGGTAGAACTTTAAAAACTTATAGAAATTTTCATATCTTGAATACAAGTTTTTGATGAATATTGTTCAAGCTAGGGTTAATGAATCCTATTTTAAGATGTGAATCCCAGGATCTTTTTATATGATAAGATATTTCGAAAATCCGGATTAAACTTTTATAGCCGATTTTATGAAAAGATTTTCTTTTAACCCATAATAAACAAATAACTTAAAATTCATTACCTCAAAGTTAAGTTTAATTGGGCTCTAAAGGTTATTCAAATTAGTTATTGACCCAAATTTGAATTTCATTAGTAACAGAAAATAATATTAAATAATTAATGTCTCAAACATATATCCAAATAACTTATATTGTACTAAAAATAACTTAACAAAACCAAATACTATTAAAGTCACACTAGACAAGTGCATTATAATAGAAATTGAGTAATTATATCAACATATACGATCCAGTTAAATTAAAAGTTAAATAATCAATTAGCTCAATTAAATCATTTTCCTATAAAATAGATATATAATTATAAATCTGTAATGGATCTTAAACCAAATAAATTTATATTTGCCTAAATAAAATCCATTTGTTCAAAACTTAAATCAGACTATTGTATTAAATTTGAATACAATTAATCAGTCATACATGAACTAAATTAATAAATGTTTTCAACTAATAACATTGAAATATCCATATCATGACAACCCATAATAGTTAATTTTAAAAAAAATGGATGAATATAAAAGCATGTAAATGGAGGTAGTGGTCTTGCCTAATTTTAGAGATTGTTCCTTTTGTCAAAACTAATAAATATGCGGTGGATAATTAAACATGAAATAAATACCACAATTTTAAAATATCATAAATGACGTAATTAAAATATAGATTCTCGTTATTAATCAATGATTATCTCATCCATATTTTCAAAAGATATATACCAAAAATTAAATTATATCTCTACTTTGTTGTTAAACATGTAGATTGACCGTAAAACATAAATAAATAAAATATTTTTAAACATATGACATGAAATATATAAATCAAAAATAAATTTCTTAATTTTATAAGGTTATTCAATACAATTGCCAAGACTGATAATATGTATGCATTTATACATATTTTATTTATGTGTAAGCCTCCACATAAATTCACCATTTTTTTTTCAACGGAAAAATAGTAATGCATCAATCTAAATAAGAATGATAACAAACTCAAATTCAATAACTTGATTAAATCTTAAATTCAATTGACATAATTAAATTAGTATTAATTGACCAACCCACTTCTATATTTAATAAATAAATAATCCAATATAAAAAAAGGGTAATGGCTCCATAAAAATAATGTCGCAACCATATGTGATTTATTTATTTATTTTTACTTATTAAGTATATTTATCATATGTATAATATCATAAAAACGTAAAAGCATCCCTAATTTCCGTTTCTTTTTTTTTAACCACCAAAAGTAATTATGAACTTCCATATTTACCGTAGTATTCCAAACCAATAAAAATAAAATAATGCTAATGGATCAAAAGAGATAAATAAAGGCATATTGCGACTCTGTATGTGTGACCTTTTTTTTTACTTCTAAAATCAGAAAATACATTATGTGTTCCTTACGAAAGAAAAAAAAAGTCCAAAAAATAGACTTTAACATTCATCTATAATTTTTCTAAACACCCAAGGTGAATTTTGAAGTCCACGGTTTCTTATTGTTGGTGAAACTTAAACCCAACAACACTCAAAACAATTCTAAACATAATACCATTATATTGTTACGGTCATTAATAAACTTCAAATCAATTTTAATGAATCAATATCAAAAGGTTAACGGTTTATGAACCTATGCTTGCAGATCGAAGTCTACATAATAAAGAAAAAATAGTTTTTTTTTTCTTCTGTAAATCTTTCTTTAATGTATTTCTCCAAGAAAGGGATGCACAAATGAGACACGGTTGTCAACAGCGGGCTGCTGGAGTCATCAAACTTGTCTCGGGTTGCAATGGCAAACGCCAATGACTTTAGCCAAGTTGTGCCGGTTTTAGGGTAACTTGACACTAGTACGTCACTTGGCTGAGCCTTGAAGCTTTGTTGAGCCAAAATTGCTCCTTCAAGGAGATCTTTCCTGTACCAAAAGTCTTGATACTTGTACAAGGTCAGGCCTTTCAACCAGCTGCAATTGTGTTGAACAAGTGTTTCAGATATATCTTCCATTTATTATATAATTTTGAGGTTTGCTAGTTCTAGTGTGGATGGTTTATTTATTTGGTGAACTCACATTATATAGATAATCTGGTGTATTTGCACTAGCATATGAAATCCTTGTTGGTGTATTAAAATAAGGAATTGAAGTTGGTGAATGAAAGAATTGAAGAAGTCAATTCGTATATGAAAACAACTAATTACCTTAGTTTTAGTTTATGTGTTATAGAAGGAATTTGAATGATCCATTTGATATAGATATTTTGAGTGGAAAAAAATTCATTTGTGACGATAAGTTTGAGTTTGTGGTTCCTCCGACGGTTGCATGTGAGTATTGCAGTTAGAGGTCACTAAAACAAAATTCGGTTTTAAATAAAGTTTATCATTATATTTAGACATTTTATAAACATAATTTTATTGTAGTAGATGACCGAGATGAAATAGTTAATTAATAGGTTTTATGCTTGTTCTGGTGTGAGATGGTTTAATTATTTGTTGAACACTACTTAGGGGGTGTTTGGATGAACTTATTGACTTATAACTTATTACCGGTGTGGAAAAGCACTTATGAAAAGTTGATAAGTTAAAACTTTTTA
Organism: Silybum marianum; assembly: GCA_036898165.1. Lineage (NCBI taxonomy): Eukaryota > Viridiplantae > Streptophyta > Magnoliopsida > Asterales > Asteraceae > Silybum > Silybum marianum. The sequence continues at coordinate 13,191,927 of CM072538.1, read as the reverse complement.
CTTCTTAAAAAATGACTTATTACCGGTTTGGCACCGGATAAGTTGTTTTACCCAAACACTCAAAACGACTTATTACCCATGCCACATCGGAATAAGTCAATAAGTCGTTTTTATAAGCCCATCCAAAGACCCCCTTATATAAATAGATAATTTGGAGTGCATGGTGTATTTGCGCTTGCAATACATGAAACTAAAATAATTAACTTTAATTTATCCACCATGATTGAGTTTCCTCGTGTATATTAAAATAAGTAAAATAAGTTGGTCAACGGAAATGACAAGTGGCCTAAAGTCGACTATTAGTATTAATTGCTACAATTATCAAATTGATATCGTCATGAATAACATATATAATAACATTGATATTTGTCATGTTGTGAGTTGAATATCAATCTTATTTGTCATCTAGACTAATTAATCACTCCAATCACAAGTATAATGTAAATTATATAAAAAGTTCATCAATACACTTGAAACATTAATACCTATTTATGCTAAACCGATTAATTAACAAAGTTTCAATATTTTCTGTTTTTTACTTATTTTTTAAATGAGTTATTTTTCTTTTGAAAATCCAATGGAAATCTGCCTGAAGTTATTACGGACGGATTATCAATAAAAGTTAATTGCTTTATAAAAAAATCGGAAATCCATTGGTAAGCTAAATTAATTTAATTAAATAAAAAATATTTTTTTAAAACAATTGAAAATCCGTAGGTGTTTATGTTATTTTTAATTATTTGAAATTCAGGAACATGAAATCGATGTGTTTGATAACAGGTCGACATGAAATACTGAAGGCACATTAAATTTAAATGATGATGGTGATTTACTAGGCTTGTCTTGCTCCCATGGATATTTGGTATCAGAGTATAAATTTGAGAGATTTAGGTATTGGTTTAGATGTCTAGACTCAAACTAGCGTATTGTTAAGTGATCGAATGTAAGATTTCACGATTAGACACTTTAAGATAGGATGTTTTCAGAATAATGGATGCACTAGAATCGAGAATCATGATGATAGTAACAAGGATCCGCATGTGAGGTAAATTAATATTTTCATTCTGTCGGTGATAATATGAATTTACAGTTACGTGTGTGTGCTTGAGTCGCATTATCTTGATGACCGATGGAGAAGTGAATGAGTTCTCATGATATAACCGCTGAAGGAATTGGTATTTGTAGCATTGTCATTTTGAGTGACAACTAAGTACGCCGAATATGTAATTTCGATCGCTTTGGAGTCAGACATAATTGTTAGTTATGAACCATAAGCTTGTTGAATCAATATTATTTTAAGGAGAAATTTTAAATCGATGGATTTAGTTGTGGATGAAGGTCTTAAGATATGAAGCTTTCCAATGTCGGTCTTGTGGTAGACTAGACGAGCATATTACTAAATTGTTTTAGACCGGATGCATGTACGACCGAATGCATGTACGACATTTATTTTAGAAAATAAATTGCAAAATTATTTCGGGTTCGTCAAAAGAACTTGCATTTGACAAATTAATATTTTGAGAAATGTTTTGGCACAACCAAGAGTATATCCATATCTGTGAAATTGTTAAATCGTTTTAGTTGCATGAGAAATGCATACGTATTTATTAAGAATTTAATTCGTACTACGTTGCTAGAATTGAAAATTTTGAGATTTATATCTCAAGAGAGTTTAAATTTGAAATAAACTTAAATTGTTTCGTTTGTTTCCCGAGAAACATGCAAATATCGTTTTTACGAATTTTGAGAAATTATTTGGTGTACGTGAGTTTTGGGTCAAGTTTGAAATGCATGAACTACCATACCTCCTACGGTTGTTTACAAGTTTTATTGGAATTTTGGGTGCGTAATGTTCATGATTCAATTATGAGATTTTGTAGTTTTATGGATTCACTTTATTGTCGGTGTTATGTATGAGGATTTATTGGGAATTTGATTTCACGTCGTTTATTTTGGCATAGAGTTTGCATATGTTTTATGTAACTTTCTTTATATTTTGTAGTCAACATTTTGGAAAGACGCAATTTGTATTATTATCTAGATTTAAGTTTGAATTCAAACCAAATTTGTATCTTGGTGTGACCAAAGTGCATGATTATATCGTTCTACTAGTTTTAAGAGAATAAACTAATGCATGCTATTCTTGTTGGGGAATTTTACTCCATGCCTCCTTATGGCTAAAGGAAGAGATTTTTTTTTTGGAATATTTGGTACAATCGTTTGGTTGCACACGATTTTAGTGCATGAAATTAGGTTACATACATGACATCAAAAAAAATGTGCGTTAGTATTATACATGTCCATTTTAAAAGTCTACTAATCATATCTTCATTATTATTGTCATTAGTTTAAATAGTGATCACGTAACTTTTAAATGGTTGTGTGTACTGACGTTTGTGGTCACTTTTCACGATTTCCTGGTTATGGTAAAAATCTCTAAGCGTAAGTAAAAATGATTATAAAGATTTTATGTTCGTTAAATCTTTTACGAATGAAATCGGCATATTTACTTAGTCCTACATTTGTAAAACCTTGAACTCATTAGAAAACCTTAGAAGTAAACACCATTTTGTGATGTGAATTTAAGTATCGGAGAATCTGACTTGTGGTTGGTTTTGAATTTCGGGGTTTCAGTTTGAATAGTCGGTGTATATAGGAGATTTTGAGGTATTGGAATTTGGGTCATTCCGGAATTATTTATGCGACGATCTTCTTGTTTCATCAATCTTCGGGTCAGAATTTATGTGATTGATTGCTTCGATGAGTTGTCTGGTTGGTATACTTGTGGTACTGACCTTTTTCGAGCTTAGGTGTCAACTTCTGATTTTCTTGAGGTTAAGAATCATTGAAGTAATTGGGAACTTTAGATGAATTCTAGAAGTGTTCAAAAGCTTTACGTGGTGAACTTGAGGAGAATAGATTTTGAGTAAAATAGTGATGAAGGATTATGATCAATTGAGTTGCTAAGGAAATTTGATAGTTATTTGGAGTTTAGCATGCTTTTGTGTTATCCTAGCTTCGAAATGTTGAATGCAAATGAAAAGTGTATCCTGGCTGGATAGAGGTTGTTAGAAAATCTGAGATAAAATACATTTTGGGCGTCAATTGTAGAATTAAACTATTGAGGTCGTAAGTCACCAACGAGGTAGTATGTGACATCTAAGGTTGGAAGGCAACTAAGACTTTATTGTCGGATATTGGTGTGACATTTTGAGTTGGGTTTACATGGAGAAATCAATGTGGTTATCGACTTAGCAGTTTTGGCTTTAAGTTACCAAATTCCGTTTGAGGTTTGAGTTTGGTAGAAACACTCTTTTGGTACAGGGGTCAGTAGGCCGGTAAAGTTTAAGTATTTGAGGTTGCAATCGCGGTCATTATCCTATTGATGAAGGATGAACGAAGAGTCGTCTACTGGGTTATACTGTGGGTGGTGTGGCATCCTTGAAACATCTAATGCGCCTCTCATGGGTTGAGTGTTCAACAATTCCAGATTTCGAGGAAGAAATATTTTATAAGGTTGGGAGGATTGTAACATCCTGATTTTTGTCCCAGTTGAAGGAATTGTTGAATCGAACGATTCAATAAATAAGAGTAAGTTTTAGAGTTTGAGCAGTGGTGCGAAGGAGATAGTGACACCTGTCACAACATCATCGATGGTACTGAGAGTATGGTCATCTCAAATATTGTGCCATGCGGTTGTGACATCTTCACAAGTGGTTGGTGGTCTTGACACTTGTGCCATGCAAAAGTGGCAATAGCACAATGTAACAACCGGGTCTTTGGTAAAATGAAATCACGAGTCCTCTTTGCATTTCACCTTAGAATAGTTTTTTTTTTGAACGACAAGTTAGTAGTTATTAGTTAGTGATTCGGACCCACAGTGACATCCATATGGGCAGTATGCGGGACCCGAACCTTCACCTTAGGGGACAAAATCCCACTCCTCCACCATTTTTAGGAAAACTACCACTCCCAAGGCTCGAACCCGAGACCTTAGAATAGTTGAAATAGGTATTTTGAAGTGAAATATATTGGGTATCACCTTCTAGACGACACACGAGATAAAAACGGGTAAAAGGTAGGAAAAAGAAGTCGGTACAATTGATGCTATAGTGACATCTCAGGATCGTAAAAGGGAGGAAAAGTGACTTCCGGTACAATCCGGGCGATTGTGCCACGCGATAAGTCCATGTCACTATCGCGCGCGACCAACAGTGCATAAAATCGGGTTTTTCTTTATTTGGCCATAACCTCTTCATTTCAACTCCGATTTGGGATATCCAAAGTGTTGTGGATTCGTATTTCGAAGCTCTTCGAGATTAAAGAAATGAGGATTGGATATTCCTTAAAGAGATGTGGTTCCTATAAGTCGAAAGGTAAGCCTTTCGGGTTTTTGCACCATATCTTGGGTTTGGTTTATGGTTTTGATTTAGGGTTTCTTGTGGTGTCTTTTGGTTGGTTTGTGATCTAGATGAAGGTCATAGTGACGAATGTTGGGGATCTGAAGCTCTCTTCAAAGGAAACACGAGTTGTGGAGTAAAACATAGATTTAGCTTAAATCTAACAAGATGAATTCAAGTTGTTTTGTGAAAACGATGTCCATGCCAAAAATGTCCATTTTGAAGTATTAACATGTTTTATTTGTTATCATCAAATGTGTGAGTATTTGCTTAAGTTTTGCATATTTGGTATAAAAGAGTTTATAAATAATGCATGAGGCTTATAAATGAGTTTTTAGACATTTTGATAAACAAAGTATAAGTGCGAGCCATTTGGCTGCATTATCTTTTAAATGAAGATTATTTGGTTGTATTGACATCTTTAGAGCATTTGATTTATAAATGGTTGGAATTATATGTTAGTATATTACGAGACATTTTGGAAATATACGAATATGATTTCATTTGGAAAATGGTTTGTCTCAACCACTATCTTGAGTAACTCACATAAGTGATGAGTTATAGAGCCCTTGCTGGATTTTGACTAAAATGAGTCTTATGGACATTTGTCCTATAGAGTGATCACATCAGAGTTGGTATGCCAAAAATGTCCATTTTGAAGTATTAACATGTTTTATTTGTTATCATCAAATGTGTGAGTATTTGCTTAAGTTTTGCATATTTGGTATAAAAGAGTTTATAAATAATGCATGAGGCTTATAAATGAGTTTTTAGACATTTTGATAAACAAAGTATAAGTGCGAGCCATTTGGCTGCATTATCTTTTAAATGAAGATTATTTGGTTGTATTGACATCTTTAGAGCATTTGATTTATAAATGGTTGGAATTATATGTTAGTATATTACGAGACATTTTGGAAATATACGAATATGATTTCATTTGGAAAATGGTTTGTCTCAACCACTATCTTGAGTAACTCACATAAGTGATGAGTTATAGAGCCCTTGCTGGATTTTGACTAAAATGAGTCTTATGGACATTTGTCCTATAGAGTGATCACATCAGAGTTGGTATGCACAAGGGAGGCAATAAAGTAACTCTGTATGTACAATCTGACATGGGTATGGGGATAGGACAAACATTAATCTTGTTGAGTACGCTTCATTTGATCTTAGATACTTAAGGTTCAAGTAGTATCCCTTCAGGTATCACTGAGGCATAAACATGATCTCACACTTTATATAGACGATCATTGTTATCACTGAACCGCTTCAGATCACGAGTTGATTGTCTCTATCTTCAACTCAGTCTTCGACTTTCCCTGAAGGTTCTTTTGTGTGAATGTTGTCTCCAGGTCTTCTCGCTTAGATCTTATCCCTAATGGTTTCAGCGATCACTAGGTGCAATCAGTGTTTGCATTCGTTGAACCTGGACAATATCCAATACTAAGATTTTCACTAATTATGGGAGGAATCATAATTAATCATTGAAGGAACTTGTATCAACAATCTCACCCTATTTGATTATGATTAATCAATCTAAGGAATTTTGCTTGAAATGATCAGTGTGGAAGTGAGATTTACAAAGTATAAATTCTAAGTACTAATCTGTGAGATCTTTTTCAGCTTTTACACTATCTGAATTGAGTTTCATTATAAGAGTATGAAATCACAATTTATTACAAGTATTTTAAACTAAGAAAGCATATTTCCTGATAAGTGTAAGAAAGAAGGTTATTAGTGAATGTCAAGTTATTTTAATATTAGGACTAATAGGTGCCTTGTCCTTTATTACTATTTTAGTGATCTTTTCAGCAGTAAAGTACTTCATTGAAATTCATTAATGATAAATTTGAAGACTTACATGAGGAAATGAAATTATAATATAGAGTAAAGTACAATACACTGAATATTACAAAGGAGAAAAAACTTAAGATCTAGAAGCCTGGGAAGCAACTATTAGATCTTTTCTTCTTTTTATCTCTTCTCAATTCTTCTTCTTTGGAATTTGAATCTATCATCGTCATCAGTGCAGTAGTAATGAAGAATTTGGAGAAACTTGGCTCGAGAGATAGTGATCTCCTTATTCCTAAAGAATCTAAGCTCTCGATAGTTGTCAATAAAAGTGATCCCCGGTTCAGGCTTGCCAATGATTTCATCATATTTGTAATTTCTATTAGTTGTCAAGGATGTGTTGAGCATGAAGATGTAAGGTAGATCCAGATGAGCAAAAAGACCAACAAAGTCAAATTTAGTCTGATGTTCAATTCTGAACTATGGACCTTCTATAGTGTTAGACATGTTTTTCTTCTTTTTGGATTTGGGGGGAAGAGGAGGTACGGTTACATACATGGAAATCCTCTCTAAGAGTTGATTCAGGTGTTCTTCGACGACGCCTTTGAACTGTGACTTAGACTTCTGAATGAAATCTCTGATCTCTAGCCATTCTGAGAATCCAAAGAACTTTAGAAAGCGAGGTTGTTCAGATTTTTCCTCGGTGCCTCTGAAGACGTTGACAGAGATTTTGCGATCCCTTCTTAAAGAACATCAGAGATGTTTATGCTTGTGATCTTCTTATCGGAGACACAGGTATCATGGGTATTCACTCTCTTCCTGCACCATTCAAGTTCTTTATCTCTCAAGGCTAGTGTCTTTTGTTGGTCTTAGTTCGCGGCAAGGAAAGTTGTTCCTGAGCTTTGAGAGGATTCTTTATTCCTAAGTTAGATCTGGCCACCTCCTTCTTCGTTGTGGCTTCAGCGACTCTAAGGATTTCTTGAGCTTATTTTACATGAGCATCTCTTTATCGCTAAGCCTTGAGTGTGTCTTCTCTTTCAGAGGAAGAAAGGAAGGAAAACTCATCTCGTTCTTCTGTCTATACAGGTATAGCTACTTCGAGACCAGAAGTACGAAAAAGAATTTTTACTCTGGTCTGTTCAAGCTCTTTTATTAGTTGATCCCTTCAAGCTTCTTCTTTGGTTTTAGGTATTATTTTCTTATTTACACGCGTTGTAACTAGGTGTTTTTCTTCAGCGTCCGATTCAGATATATATAGGAATAGGTCCGGTTCTAAAGGTTCATTCAGGAATGACATCACCTTTGGGGGGAAAGGGTGAGCTGAGAATATGAGAAGAAGTAGAAGGTTCAGAGTTAGTTACTTCTTCTCAGGAATGAGAAATGGTAGAGAAGTAATGGGTTGGGGTTCAGAGATGGGATTGAAGAGTGTGAGAGGAAGACTAAACTCGGGGTTATCGAGCTCCCCTACTTTGTTTAACATAATGGTATGGTTTGCTGAGCCAATTCTTTGTTCTTCCCTGAAGACCGAGGCTCCTGATTCTAAGAGGTCCTCTGCCCCATAGGTTTCTTGAAGGTGACGCCAAGCATAGCAACAGTCCTGATCGCCAGGAAGAATGATGCAAGGTCCGTATTGAAGTCTTCATCATCGTCATCATCATCCCTTAGTTGGTTGGATGGACCCTCTTCTTCTTCTTCTTCATCATCATCATCTTCTTCTTCCGCTTCCTCATCATCAGCGATGAAGGAATCTTCGTCATCCTTTGCCACATCCCCATTTAGAGTTTCTTCTCTCTAGCTCTTGCTTATGAGCTAAGACCTCTCCTTCCATCTCCTTGGCGACCTTATCTCCCTCTTTGGTATTATCAGGGAGAAGTTGAACCAGAAGGATGTTTACCTTTTCCTTCAAAGCCTCCAATGTCGTGGAGTGCTCCTTCTGAACCAGCCCAAGCTGATCCAAGGACTTCCTGTCCTCAGTGGTAAAGGACGGTGCAGAGACAACAGGGGCTTTCAGCAACTTCAGAATTTCATAGAGAGTCTCCCCCTGTTTGTCTACCTTACTGTCAAGCGAAGTGATGTCATAGGTGTTTTGCGCAATTGCGCTCTTCAGAGAAGAGATCTCTAAAGTAATGCTCGTCATGTTGGTATTTAGATCAGAGACCCCAGCAACCCTGTTGAAGATCAGCTCAGCCGAAATTTGAAGGTTGTCAGACTTCTTGTTGATCAAAGTTGCCTCACCAACCAGATGGTTTAGTACTGGAAACTAGAAGGTTGCAAAGGGAATTTCTAGTGAGACCTTCTAGACCTAGATCTTCAGCTTTGGCATTGATTTGCCTAGAACCTTTTCCATCTTCAGAGATGGCTTCTTCACCCTAGATTTGCATCAAGAAAAAGTGGTGGAACAAATAAGAGATGGTGAGAAGAAGAGCCAGGAAAAAGTTAAGAAGTTGAAGGAGGAGATAGAACCTGTGAAAGATCTTAAGAAGGGGAAGTTAGTTCAGAAAGTTAAAAGATTAACACTGTGTTCTCGAGTTCTTTTTACGAAGGAAGGGAAGGGAAAGGGAAGGAAAATAGGGGGAAAAGAAAAAATCTTGTGTTCTCGAGATTTTTTAAGGAGGGAATGGGAAGGAAATGGAAGGAAAATAATGTTAATTTTCCTTTAAAAACTTTCCTCCCAAATGTGGGAGGAAAGGGAAGGAAAGGAAAGAAAAACAATTTATAATAATTACAATTATTTATAAAATTACAAATTTACCCATCAATTACATTCTCCTAACAAATATATAAAGATATATTTGTAAAAATGACATCTTTCCTTTCCTTTCTCTCACACTCACGAACACGAAAATTTATTTTCTTTCCTTCGCTTTCCTTCCCTCTCTTCAATCTCAAGAACACAAATAAAAAACTCACTTTCTTTTCCTTTCCTTTCTTTTCCTTTCCTTTCTTTTCTCTTCTTTCTCTTCCCTTTCTTTTCTTTTCTTTCCAGTAAAAACTCGAGAACAGAGCGTAAAGGCTGAGAAGAGGAACCAGACTGAGGTTAAGAAGTTGAGGGAGGAAATAGAAGCTGAGAAAGATCTTAAGAAGGGTAAGTTGGTTCAGAAAGTGGAGAGGTTGATAGCTGAGAAGAAGGAAATGGCAGCATAAATTGTTGAGCTGAAAAAGAAGCTGTTGTTGGGTACTACAGCATTGGCAGAGCATTCTGCAGCACAGGGTTCACACCCTACTCCCCATGAGTAGGACAAGTTTATTCACCACCTTTAGTCTCCATTTTATTGTATTTTTATTTTTAGTTTCTTTCTTTTAAAATTTTTTAGAGTCATGGGATAGTATTTTTCTTTGGTATATTTATTTTATTGCATGATCACATATTGTTGGTACTCATGAATTTATATCCCAAATAATTTTTTTGATTAGTGCTAATCATTCAACTTATGCTAGAACTAGCAAAATTCTTCCTGGGCCACAAATTCACTCACACTCACACAATTTTGGTGACCCATAGGCATTTAACTCATATTGCAGTTTTACTTCAGCCCATCCCTATACACTAACCCCACCCCATCAAAGCCAATGAGGACATTGTCCAAATCAAGTCTGGGGGAGAATTATACACTAAAAAGAGTCAAACAAAATTAGAAAAGAAAGAAAGGCATAATGGAGTGATCTTAGCAGGCATATTCAAGCCCCATGCAACCTTAATTGTGTATGTGTAGAGTGTAACAAAAAGAAGGGTGATGCTAGCATATGGTCCATAAAAATGAATAGGATGCATTTAATCAACAAAAATTTATGGAAGACTATGAACTTCATAATTGGTACGCTTTACATTATGATTGGCATTTAATGTCCTGATCATGCAATCTTTTTTTACTTTGAGTGAAAAGAATTTTTTCTTTCTTTGGTCTTTTGGTTGCTTGGGGACAAGCAACAATTTATGCTTACGGGTGTGATGTGCATTGAGATTTCAATGTACAAAGCATTATTTTATTATATCTTTTTAGGAGGTTTGCTTTATTTTATCCCATATTGAGTCCTTTTATTTACTTATTTTCTACTTTTGTTGTTAATGGAGCTAAATGGGTGAATTACTTGTTGTATGGCATTTGGAGTATTGATTTTTATAAAGTGCAGTTCTGTTTGATGCTGGAGCATTCCCACAGCAGAATGCAGAAGGACGTTGGCATGTGATGTTGGCATGTGAAGGCTAAATCATGGTTATTAACTTTGAGTTATTAACTTCTGGATATTACTCATGGCAGTTGGAATTCAGACTTGCAGGCACTCATTTGGATTCCTTATTACCTTGCCTTTTACTTTTGTACATGGAGATGCTTCCTCAAGTTGACTTTGTTACAAAACCTTATCCTAATGCTTTGTCTTTTGTGCACCTATTTTGTATAAATAAAGGTGTTTGATTGTATTAAGGGAGATCATCTATCTTATTTCAGTTCTAAGTTTGAATTCTACAAGTATTTTAATAGCAAGTTGGAAGTTTAAGGAGTTCTTAGCTTATAGTTCTTCGTTTTGAGTTGTTATAGCATTACATTTACATTCCAGTCATTTACTTTCCAAGTCATTTATTTTCCTTGTCATTTACATACTTGCTATTTAATTTCTTGTTATTTACTTTATTGCAATTTACATTCAAGTCATTTACTTTCCACATTTACGTTTATGTCCTTACATTACGTTATTTACTCTTCTTGCACTTTACTTTTTGTAATGAGTAGCTAAATTTACTTAGCTTGGGTGTAGAGGGTGAGACTTAAACCAAAGAAAAGTGGGCTTGTTCATCAATAACAAAGTTCCATTATTTCATTGAATATTTATAAAACTCCAAATGACACTTCTTGACGGGTTGATCACTTTGATAGTGTTAATGTGTCGTGGACTTAGGAATAAGCCACGATATGCACGTCAATCCGAATGATATGAGAAGTATGCTTGGAAGAGTTACAACTTATGTTTTTCTTATTGATTATTCTTGACAAGTTGGTCGCTTATCAAAGTGTCAAAGTGCCATGGACTTAGGAATAAGCCATTGAATGCACACCAGTTTGAATGATATGGAATCGCCTCGGAAGGGGGATCATTTAGACAAAGGAATTTGCTAAAGCCCATCTATTTTGAGAATACTAAGTTACTATCACCGGTCTTGATACCACATAGGAATATGGGTTGATAGCTAAACAGTAGTATACTAGTACAAGTCCGGAAGGAATACTCAAATTAGATAATGGAACTAGTTGTTACTGTTCACTATCGTAGCATCCCTACAACATTGCCCGCTGGAATTTATGTTTAAGTCTCACCACAACTCTTACACCCATGCTATCTGCTTTTTCTGTTATTTAATCTATTAAAGTAAACCACAATCAACCAACAATTGAAATCTTCGCAATCGTCATCTGAAGTTATCTCTTTTACTTTACTCTTACAAAAGCTTTTACTTATCATCCCTGTGGATGATATCCGGTATTCCATACCATTGTGTTACTTGAAAGACGATATTAGACTATAAAGTATACTTGCTTTTGGTTTAATTATCACATATCTTAGGGTATATAAAAGGCCTATCACATGTACCATCAGCGTTGATGGTTACTATCGTCTCAGGGACCTTAGTCACCTAAAAAGGGGGTAGTGCTGATGAAGCGACAACGGCTTTAGATGTCATTGTCGTGGTTGAGGTAGGAGGAGGCGTTAATGATATACGGAATTCAGAGATGAGCGTCTATTAATAGACGGTTCTCTTTTGCTTCTTGAAGAGTGGATTATTGGTTGTGGACTTCTTGGTTAATCACTGGTGGATTGTCCAGTGATTTGGATACTTGTTTCTCTACCACGAAGGTAGGAGATGAAGTGGTTCCAGCTTCAGGAATGATGGGCGTTGGGCGCAAGATCACTTCCATCATCTTAGGAAATAAAGGTGGACCTCCTTCCTTGATGTCGTGCTCCAAAATTCTCTTTCCTATCTGAGAGAATCTATGATTACCCTCCTTTGGGTAATTAGGGTAGATAAACTCCATGATCATGATCACGAAGCGAGGCTAAGGAATACTCTTATCCCTTCGCCTCTTGTCGACGTGCTTTGTCAAATCATCAAAAATGATCTTCGCGTAGTTGAGATTGCAACCATGGCATAGAGAAAATGACATGTTGAGGAATTTGCGGCTTGCCTGTTCCTGACATCCAGTATTAGTGCTCAAGTACTGAATGATGTGTGAAAACAGATATTGCCATATCGTTGGCATTCTTCTTTTGTCAGTATTCGTCAGAGCTTTGTTCAGCTCCTCGTTCTTCTCCTTCTTTGGCCAGTCATAGTAGATCTGGTCCAAGAATTCGATAACTTCTTCATCAGTGGACTCAGCTGCCCAGGACTGACCCTTTTCCCTGTTTGGGAACTTCATTGCTCCCCGAATAACTCCTACATTGATGGCTATAGAGCCTAGGTATGGAGAAAGTAATGGAAGGGACTTCCTTTCTCTTTTTCAGTAGTCTTGGTGGTGTTGTAAGCAGTATACCAAAACTGCTGCAAGTATTCAGTTACTCTCACTGGTTTGTGGTAGAAGGCATAACTCAGTAGGCATTTCTATAAAAACTGAGTTGCATCCCTGAAATATGAGCGATCCGCAGAGAGCTTCAGGAGTGGAAGATGATTGCAGGGCTTCAGAATTCCTTCTTCAAGTTTGAAGTTGGTGTAGTTTGCAGCCTTGAATTCAGTCACCATTTGGGTTTCGACGTACAAAGCTTCTTCAGTGTTAGTGTTGATGTCAGAGTTGGCCATTTTTGTTAAAAGGATTGGAGATCCAAAGAGAAAGAACATCGTTTATTACAAAGTGTATAAACCCAGGATATTTGGTCAAAAGAATACCAAAAGTTTTAAAGAAAATAAGTGTTTTGATGAACAATATCAAAATACTTGTTATTTGGCAGATTCTTAGCAAAAACATTTTTGAAAAAGTTTAAGTTTAAAGCACCAAAGTGTTTATTTGGGACAAAAATGTACCATAAACATATTTTAGAAAATATTACAAGATATTTTGGCTAATAATGTCCAAAATAGTCTTTTGTTCTAAGAAGGAATCTTACAACATGTTTTTAGGGTTTTAAGTCGATTAAAAACTCAAATACATACAAGAATACACTTTAACCGGAAGTTAAAATGTGATGGGTAGAAGATTTGTAACGAATTAGAAGTTGTTGTTTAAGCATTAAAAAGGATTTAGACCAACTTTTGTTAGTGAAAAGATGAAACACACACAAGTAGGTGTTCTTGATGTTCTTGAAGAATGTAGGGAGAATATTGAGTTCTTTTACTTGCCTTAAAAGATTACGAGGGCGTAAAGAATGAAATGAAATGGAAGCTACCTTATATAGGTAGATATGAGAGAAAGAGGAGAGAGAAGGATGCTAAACGATGATTTACTTTTTGAGAAAAAGTAATTATGGCCTTTGCATGTCCCTAGTGTGAGTGGATAGGGAGACGTTATGGTCGACGTGTGTCAGAAAAATTCTGACATCTCCTTTCAAAAATGATAACAATATCATTTATTTATACTACTTAATAAATAGAATTCCTTCAAAGTCTTAAAGTACTACCCCCTTAAGCATTATGTACTACCCCTTTGAGCATCAGTCTTAAAGTCTTAAAAAATATTTAAAAGACTTTTTATATCCCAATGCAACATCAGTCCTTAACCGGATCTAGGGTTTCTTCTCCATCCTCCAAGATGACTCTCTATCTGCTTCTCAATCTCCCAGAAGACTCTCACAATCTCCAAGATGACTCACTCAATCATCAAGATCCGGTTGTATATGTATCTTCATCTCAGATATTCCCTCTCTCTCAACCGATTTTCACTCTCACACTCTCCCTGTTCGACAGCAACCATTGGTCACCGGCTCTCTCGACCACCGGCCACCGGCTCTCTCGACCACCGGCCACCGACTCTCTCGACAAAGGTACTATGCTTCTGTCTTTCTTTCTTTTTCATTATATTTTGTTAACATTTATATGCTTCTAATTTCTATGCTTCTGTTATTTTTTTTTTCTAATTTGGGTAGAGAGGTTGTTTCCATTAAGACACCCCTTTTGCAAAATGTGTAGTAACAAGGGAAAGAATGTCATTTCACCAGGGTTAAAACAAGTTATATATGCCTAAAAGATTTCAAACTTTCTACACAAAAAGAAGGCTTTTAGATGATCTGTTTTACCTTTCTATGAACAAAGTCCCAGTGTGGACTGAGATTGTGTCCACTGACCAATATTGACGTTCTTATTATTATCTTTGCTGAAACAAAAGATGCTTCATTAAAACAGTGTAATCAAGAAACCTTTTTATTTTTATTTTTATTTTTATTTTTATTATGGATATCATCAATTCAACATGCTTTTCTAAGTGTTGGGACTATGTTTTTCAATCTTTCACAAAATTAAAAGTGCTTATTAGTTCTTATTAGTGCTTAGGAACTGTTTAATGGTTTTTGTGCATTTTTGTTCTTTTTTTGTAGGTTTTTTAGACTGTTTAATGGTGATCTTAATAAGAACAATGTTGTTTGTAGCAACTTTTGAGCTTAATGGTGGTTTTAAGCTGGCTCAAACAGTCCTAGACGTCCATTAAGCTCAATAAGCTGCCTCAAACAGTCCCACACACCTATTAAGCTCAATAAGTTGTCTCAAACAGTCCCAAAGGCCCATTAAGCTCAATAAGCTGCCTCAAACAGTGCTTATTAGTTCTTATTAGTGCTTAAAAGTGCTTATTAGTTCTTATTAGTGCTTAGGGACTGTTTAATGGTTTTTGTGCATTTTTGTTCTTTTTTTTGTGGGTTTTTTGGATCGTTTAATGGTGATCTTAATAAGCACAATGTTGTTTGTAGCAACTTTTGAGCTTAATGGTGATTTTAAGCTGCCTCAAACAGTCCCAGACGCCCATCAAGCTTAATAAGCTGCCTTAAACAGTCCCACACGCCTATTAAGCATAATTCCTTAAACAGTCCCAGACGCCCATTAAGCTTAATAAGCTGCCTCAAACAGTCCCAAATGCCCATTAAGCTCAATAAGCTGCCTCAAACAGTCCTAGACGCCCATTAAGCTCAATAAGCTGCCTCAAACCCTCCCAAATGCCCATTTAGCTCAATAAGTTGCCTCAAGCAGTGCTTATTAGCTCTTATTAATGCTTAAAAGTGGTTATTAGTTCTTATTAGTGCTTAAAAGTACTTATTAGTTCTTATTAGTGCTTAGGGACCGTTTAATGGTTTTTGTGCATTTTTGTTCTTTTTTTGTGGGTTTTTTGGACTATTTAATGGTGATGTTAATACGCACAATGCTGTTTGTAGCAACTTTTGAGCTTAATGGTGATTTTAAGCTGCCTCAAACAGTCCCAGACGCACATGTGCATACAAGTAATTTGTAAGCAATTTTTCTGGTATGCACATGTGCATAACATGCATACGTGCGTAAAAACCAGGAAACAATATCAATTACTTGTATGCACATCTCCGTACCATCCAGATGAATGGTTACCTAGGTGTTCATCAGTTTTTCTATGATTATATATATTTGCAAATGATGTTGTACTAAAACTTGATTTCTGTAGAAATTCCATTGTCGAGTAGTTCGTTAAAGAGTTATCCTGTGAGAGCATCACTGGATTTTCCATCATCGGTTCTCAGAATTGACGAGAGTCCATCGCCTGCTTCTCTTGATTCCGTTGTGGTGCCAGGGAGAGGGATCACAGAATGTGAGAGATATGGTGCTAGTCCTATCAATTCACAAGATTGTTTGGAGACCTATCAGGTTTATGTTGTGCAAATTTTTTATTTAAAGATGCTATTTATATCTGACCCTAATGATTGTGTTGTATTTACTTTCAAAAGTTGTACGATAAACTACATTTGACCCTGAAATTGATCTTTACAACTTATGCAAGAAGGACATATGGTTGAGCAAGTATTGAACTTTTTAGCAACTGCATATTAACCTATTTATGTGAAGCTTGGAGTAAGTGGTTGGTGGTTATCTCTATTTTGATTCATTGTTTCTTCATAGCCATGAACTACTTTCCTCAAATGCACCTGTAAAGGTTTGTTTTCAACCTATCATCCCGACCTTTTTGAATGAATGCAAATTTTTAGTGTCGTTTTTAAACTCTGATGTCTTGCTATCATGTTTCCAAAAAGTATAAAAAAACTTAGTATTTGGAAGCATGAGTCTTGCAATTTAAGAATCATATGTGAACTCAATGAAATCTATCTTACTTTGTTTATCATATTGAAATCTAAGGTCGTTTTGTTTTTTTGATGGAGATCTACTTAAAAGTAAATCTTTATTTATTTCAATCCGTGACCGACTTGCACCGTAAACATTATAAATGCAATCGATCCATTTTGAAAGTTATTGTTATTTATATGATGGATGGATCAATTTCAAAGAGCTCTATATGGAGATCTGAGTTGGGGTTACAATTGTCACTATATTTAGCTTTGAATTGATTTGTTCAGTTTCTTGAAAATTTGGAAAGCTACATCAAACTCATAACAGTAACAAAATGCCTACTAATAGAAGGCATAATGACATTTGTTTATTTTAAACAGGAATGATTCATTGAATTTGAACATATAAGTTTGATCTAAAAAATCAAAACGTTACTTATTTGTTGTGTAGTTGCAATCTTAATATTTACAAGACATACGCCCTATCCCATTCATTGTTGTGTGTTTATGAAGTTGATTTCTTGCCTAGAACATATAATAACCACCAATCTATAACTCTCTGTGGTGTTTTTAACATTTATTTCCTTTGTATAATTTTTCCATTTCCAGCAATTATAGACATATTTTATTTGTCACATCACTTATGTTGCAAAGGAAAGGGCTTGGGTTCGAATTATAAACAACCTTATAAAGTTATCTGGGATTAGGGTTCTCAGTTCAGATTTATGTTGTTATAAGTCAATTCATACCTTCACCAAAAGTTATCTGGACTAATGGATTGATTTTTTGATGTCTTTTTTCTTTTAATATGCATATAGAATAGTGTATCAGGTTAATTTTTGATGGCTTTTTGCTTTGAGTAGCTGTGTGTTTGCAGATCTACTGCTTTATGGCGTTGGGCGTAAGGGATTTTAGTCATTGTTATTTTTGGTTGCATTCTTTTTGCATAGCAGTTGCCTATTTTTAAGATTTTTATTCCATGTTTGAATGATTGTTTTAACTTCTTTGGAGTGATTTATAACACGATTGGATGTTTGTTGTTAATGGCTGTAGAGGTTGGATAACCATTTATAACACGATTCAAAGTTGTATTGGTATTTTTTTTAGTCCATTATGGACAGAATTTGCAATAGCTTATTAGGATTTTTATGGGTGTTTATACCTGCACTGTTGTAAAGATGTATTAATAATGCTGAAAGCAAATAAGCTTCAATTCTCCAAGATAAGAACAAGCTAGCAACCATGGGTTATGATATTTTGTCAATTGGATGATTGCTTTTGTGTAGCCTTGATGGTATTGGATTTTGATTGGTAAACAATAAACTTTTTCGTTTCAAAGTCCTAGGAGCTGTTTGGTTGGCTTTTCATTAAGTCATGTATGGATAAAGCTATCTGTGTAAATTAATCCGTCTGTATAGATTTTTGTTTGGAAGAGTTTTGTCATAGATAAAAAGGTGTTTTTTAGTTGGGAGGGACATGTTTGGAATTTTTTTTGGCTTTTTGTATTAAGCTCCCCCTTAAAAGCTTACTGAATAAGTCACTGTCTATATCATGAAACCACTAACAAATAGTCATATATATATAGCCGACCGAATAAGCTGTGGGTCCCATTAAGCTCGGTTTTGGTGGTTTGTATACTCCTTTCGTGGGAGATATTTTTTTACCAAAAAAAACGCTTTTGTTTTTTACTTTTTTATAGTTGACATACTTTATATAAAACACCTCTTGACGTCTTGATATGAAATTCAAAAAACATAATTCAAACCAAAAAATCGTAATTACTAAATAAATTTGTTATTTATTTTTCATACCTAAAAGTAATTTTGTAGATTGGTTTATCTTTTTAAAGATCTATATACAATTCCGCTATAGTCCATAAAAAGAGAACAAAGTACAATTCTTGCAATTTTTTAGTGTTTGGATAAAAAGTTGATTACTGGTATTTCAATTAGCGGGTCTTTGAAATTGATCCGGGGATCTATCTTATTTTGGGTAGATTCGCTTTACTTTTTGCCAACTCAGTTAATGTAACTTTGCCCCATAATTGTTTTTTTGGTTAAACCATAAAAAGTAATGTGTTTAACCTTCATTTATGCATGGTTGGTCATACATCCTCGCTGCATTGCGCGGGCATATAACTAGTTTTTAATAAATGTCAATCATTATCATTAAATCCTCTTATCATTGAAAATAAATGCATTATCAGTTATATGTTTTTCTTTTCAAGAAGCATTCTCTGAGTAGAAAGGCATTTAGAAAATGTAGGGAAAGAAATCCATACCTTGGTAAGATTATCGTACCATTTGATTGAGTTCAGGGTATGACTAACGATATTGAATCTAAACATTTTATTTTCATTGACAGACACTGAGAGTATCTACTCCTCAGCGTTTAACATACCAAGTTCACTAATCAACATATTGAATCTTGATTCCTCAAGAGGTTTTGTAAAAAGATTAGCGAGTTGATATTTAGTGGGTATAAAATGAAGCTCAATTTCACCATTCATAACATGATCTCTAATAAAGTGATATTTGATCTCAATATGCTTGGTTTTAGATTGAGGTACAGGATTATTTGCTATTACAATAGCACTAGTTCTATCACAATATATAGAGATTTTAGATAGTTGAATGTCTTAATCATTGAGTTGATTTCTCATCCATAGGATTTAAGCACAACAACTCCCAGCGGCTATATATTCAGCTTCAGCAGTTGAGGTGGACACTGAGTTTTGTGTTTTACTTGTCCAACTTACCAACTTCCCACCTAAAAGTTGACAGACTCTAGTGGTGCCCTTCCTATCAATTTTGCATCCTGCAAAATCACAATCTGAATAACCAGTTAGATCGAACCCTAAAATCTTTGGGATACCAAAGACCAAGATTAGTAGTTCCTTTCAGATATCTGAATACTCGCTTAACAACGATAAGATTGTATTACTTGGGTTTAGATTGATATCTAGAACAAAAACTAGTTGAGTACATGATATCTGGACGACTAGCTGTAAGATACAACAATGATCCAATCAATCCTCTATAGACAGTAATATTGACAGGTTTCCCATCAGGGTCCTTGTTTAAGGTTAAAGGAGGTGCCATAGGAGTTTTCATTGAAGAACTTTGATTTAAATCAAATTTCTTCAGCATATCCTTAACATACTTACTTTGACAAACAAAAATCCCTTTCTCAGATTGCTTTATCTGTAGACCAAGAAAAATATGTTAGTTAATCCATCATACTCATTTTATATACTCTTTCATGCGATTTGAAAAATGAGTACAAAGCTTAGGTTTTGTGGAACCAAATATGATGTCATACCAAGCTCTGGGAGCTTGTTTTAACCCATAGAGAACCTTATCCAGTTTATACATATAACTTTGATGTTTAGAATCAATGGAACCTGGAGGTTGTTCAACATAAACTTGCTCATTAAGTTTGCCATTCAAGAAGGCATTCTTAACATCTATATGAATTTAAAGTCTTTATGGGTTGCATAGGCTAGGAAAAGTCTAATGGCTTCCAACCTAGAAATAGAGCAACGGTTTCGTCATAATCGATACCTTTTTCTTTTCTGTATCCCTGAGCAACAAGTCGAGCCTTGTTACGGGTAACAGTGTCATTTTCATTTAACTTGTTACGAAACACCCATTTGGTGCCAATAACAGTTTTGCCAGATGGACGACGGACAAGATTCCAGACTTTTTTTCTCTGAAACTCAGTTAATTCTTCTTGTATAGCACTGATCCGATCAGGGTCCGTGATAGTTTCATCGATCTTCTTAGGTTCTAAGATAGAAATAAAGTTAACAAAGAGACATATATTAGCATACCCCGTCGGGTTTTAATACTTGTACTTGGATCACCTATTATCTGATAGATGGGATGATCTTGAGTCCATCGTTGAGTTGGTAGTTTAGGATATTGATCAACAATTGATTCAACGACAACTTGTTCAGGGGTCAAGGAAGATGCTTCAGCGGTAATTTCTTCAGCATTTCCTATCATCCCTGGTGGAAATCCAGAACGGTTATCATTCTCTGGGATAGAGTTGGATATCTGATCGGTCACTGATGAATCGTTGTTTGAGGTTTCAGATGGGGGTATATGATTAATAGAAGTAACGTTAATTCTTGATGAGGAAGCGTTGTTATTGTTTATCATACTTGGGATGATATTAGGGTCGTCATCATCATTTATTTCAGTACTTGGAGGAGGACTGAAAAATGATACGAGTTCCCCATAGTGAGACTTCATCCAGTTATTCAACTCTTCGTCATCTTCAGGGATGGTAATGGAGCTCGCTGAACGTGATTCGTCAAAGTTAACGTTTATGGTTTCTTGAACAACTTGTCTCCGTTTGTTGAATACTCTAAAAGCCTTGGATACTGTGGAGTACCCAAGAAATAAACCATCATCTGCCTTGGGATCAAACTTTCCGAGATGATCTCTATCATTTAGGATACGGCATTTACATCCAAAAAAATGTGTAGGAAACTCATTAATGGCTTTCTTCCATGGTAGAGTTCGTAGGCAGTCTTCTTGAATCTTTTGACTATCAAGGATCGATTCTGAGTGAAACATGCAGTGTTAACTTCTCCAGCCCATAATTGAGTTGGTAGATGAGATTCGTTGAGCATCGAACGAGCGACTTCAATAATAGTTCGATTTCTTCTTTCAGCAACACCATTTTGTTGAGGAGTCCTGACTGCAGAGAAATTATAAGAAACTCCTTTGTCCTCAAAAAAACTAATCAGGGTATTGTTTTTGAATTCACTGCCATGATCACTTCTCAGAGATCGAGCACTGAGATTGTTCAGGACTTCCATCTTCTTAATGAAGGAAATGATTTCTTCAGGAGTTTCACTCTTGGATCTGAGAAAGAATACCAAAGTATACCTGGAGTACTCATCAACTATGACAAGTGTATACTTTTTTCCAGATATGGAATGGACATTGACAGGTCCAAAGAGATCCATATAGAGTAAGTGAAGAGGAGTGGTTACTAAAGACACTTTCTTAGATATGAAACTTGCTCTTATCAATTTTCCTTTTTCACACGCTGAGCAAAGAGGTTGCTTTGCAAAAGAGTTTTAGGGAGTCCACTGACAAGCTTTTTTCTTGATAAATCATTTATCATTTTGAAGTTCAGATGAGAAAGTATTTTGTGTCACAGCCAATTGATATCTGAGGAGGCTTTAGGAAAAATGTTCACTTAATGGGATTCATCCATGTTGATCACATAGACATTTTCTGAGCGTTTACCGGTTATAGCGAGTGTCTCATTCTTATCAGTGACATCACATTTTGTCTTTGTGAATAAGACTTTGAAGTCTTTATCACATAGTTGACTTATGCTCAAAAAGTTGTGCATTTGTCCTTCAACATAAGCAACACGATTAAAAGAAGTTGCTCCATTGGTCAGAACACCATAATTTTTGGTGTATCCTTTACCATTTCCACCAAAGGTCACTGAGTGACCTTTTTCTTCCTTAAAGTTAGAAAGCAGGGTTTTTATTCCAGTCATGTGTCTTGAGCATCCACTATCGAGATACCAGATACCTTTAACATCCTACATAAGATAAGGGAATTAATTTTTCATAGGTACCCATACTACTATGTGTAACACCTTAGGCAGATCCCATATCGGCCGTGGACAGGAGTGATGCTGGGTTCATAAGTAAACCTTGGCCTTCCTAAACACAACGCGTTTTGGGGCCACACGCAAGGCAGGTTCTTTGAACTCTATGGTTAAGCGTGCTTGGGTGGGAGTAGTACCAGGATGGGTGACCCCCTGGGAAGTCCTCGCCCACGCCAGAAACAAATCCGTGCGGCTTAGGCCAAAGCGGACAATATTGTGTCGTGGTAAGGCGGGGTGTTACAAATGGTATCAGAGCCGCTTCTGTGCCGTTCGGGATGTGGGGAAAACCTCATCGAGGACGATGAGTCCCTAAGGGGGGTGTTTGTAACACCTTAGGCAGATCCCATATCGGCCGTGGACAGGAGTGATGCTGGGTTCATAAGTAAACCTTGGCCTTCCTAAACACAACGCGTTTTGGGGCCACACGCAAGGCAGGTTCTTGGAACTCTGTGGTTAAGCGTGCTTGGGTGGGAGTAGTACCAGGATGGGTGACCCCCTGGGAAGTCCTCGCCAGGTCGCCAGAAACAAATCCGTGCGGCTTAGGCCAAAGCGGACAATATTGTGTCGTGGTAAGGCGGGGTGTTACACTATGGGTCCTGCAGTATTAGTGGAAATGTTCGTAGAAACATCTTTCTCGTTTTCTGAAGTTTTTACTTCATTGGATTTTGTCACCTTAGTCGTTTTACCAACTCTGGTGGATTTCACCTTAACTGAGTTCTCAATCTTGGCTACTTTCTTTCCAAGGGAGATCTTCTCAGCCTTGGTGGCATTTGGTCACCTGCTTGCATTGTGAGTGGTTTCCCTACAATGGTAGCACTTCCTATATCTGAAAGAATGTTTAGTACCAGAAACATGAAAAATAGAATGCTTAAGGTTTTTAGGACTAGGACCAAGAATTCCTTTCTCCATAGACCTTGGAGGAACTACTAGTTTCTCAGGTTTAGAGGGAGTGATATCAATCTTGATTCGAGGAGTGGATCTCTGAACAGATCCAGGGATCTTTTTCCCAAAATATGAAGATGGACTCACTGAAGGAGTAAAAGAACTCTTTTTCATTTTAGGAGTTTTCTTGACCTTAGGAACGTGAATAATGGACTTGCCTCTAATCATATTCTTTAAGTCTTTAGGAAAGGGTTTACAAGGTTTCGACTCATGTGTTGAGGAACACTGAGTAGAAGTGTCAGGTATAGAAGATACAAAGGTTCCAAACTTAAGCATGGAACGGTCTTTAGAATGTTCTTCCTAATCAGAAGAGTATCCCAGACCACTTTTAACCTTGATGGGGATCTGAGCATTGATGATCTCATTTTCTTTTATAGAGGCTTTACACCATCTTTCAATGGTGGCTTTTTCAGCTTTGAGATCTGCGATGGCCTTTTCGCGCCCAGTGATAGCTTGTTGTTTCTCAATGCTTATTGTCGGATTTACAAAGACTTGGTCCTTAATGTCTTCTTCGACCTTAGTTAATTCTTTGATTTTCATATGGCAATTTTTAAGTTGTTCAGTTAAATCGGAGTTAATTTGTTCAACTTTGGTTTTACCATTCAGAGCATTGTAAAGATCAACAGTTAGAGTGTCAAGAGCCGACAAGCTATCTTTGTCATGGATAGATAAGTCTTTCAGATTTGATACTTGAGTGGATGATGATGAAAGAATTTTTGATGAAGACAATTCGTTAGCTTCTTGAATCCTTGACATAAGACAGACGAGCGCCATGTCTTCCTCATCTGAACCTTACTCGTCAGTGGTGTATTCCCACTCATGTTCTTCAGCGACAAGCCTTTGCCTTTTCGCTGGGTTTTTTTCATTTTCAGGTATTTGTCCTTTAACTAGAAATATTTATCATCGATGAGTTTAATGGAGTTTTGAGAAGTGGTAGGAGCAGCAAGATCCTTTCATCTGCATTCACTAGCAAAGTGACCTTTGCGTTGACAGTTAAAACATATTGCGGATGCTTTATCAATAGAAGAGATCTTTGACTTATCAGAGTCAGCGATAGAAGGATTTCTCCTAAAGTTGTTTTTTTCCTGGAAAAATCTTCTAAAGGTATTAGTTAGAAGATCCAGTGACTCATCGAATTCAAAGAGATCAGCATACGACATGTCCTCAGAGTTAGATTGGTCTAACTCAGTGATAGAGGAAGAGATTGTTCTTGTGAGATCAGTCTCTGATGACACTAAAGCCAAGGAAGAACTTTTGGAGCTTTTTGTGTCCTTTAACATATTTTTCTTTAAATTTTGGGATTGCTCATGATTGAGCAAAATTCTATATAAACGCTTAAAGAAAGAGAGTTAGTGTTATTTGACAAGTTAAGACATGTAGTAAATGTGTCCCATTGTGCAGGAAGAGATTGCATGAACTTTGTCAGTACTTCAGAGTTAGAATATTCCTGACCAACTGTTTTCAGATCTATGATCAAACAGCTAAACCTTTGGTGAACTTGAGAAAGCGTTTCATTTTCACCATAAATGAAACTTTCATATTGTCTTACAATGTTTATTTTTGAGATTCTTGCACCTCTATGTTTTCTTCATATTGAACACAAAGTGTGTCCCACAAGAATTTTAAGGTTCTCATTTTCATGACAGAGTGATAAACGTCATTTGGCAGAGACATAGGAATAATAGATCTATCTTTTATATCAACAACTATTTCTTTCTTGTCTTCCTCACTCCATTGATGTGGAGCTTTGGGGATACGTCTCTCAGGAATAGCAGCAGTGGTTGTAGTCTTAGGGACCGCAGGGACTAAAGCTGTTGGAACAAATGGTCCATTTTCTATATAGTAGGGATTTTAAGATCTGACCCTTCTAGAAATAGAGTCATTCTTTCCTTCCAGACAAGGAAATTATCTTTGCTAAACTTATGAGGTTTTGCAAGTGATCCATTTTCATTGTAGTTTGTATATGGATTAGCCATTTTTAAAACATAAAGATATTAGTTTTTAAAAGTAAAGAAAACAATAAACCCTGCTCTGATACCACTTGTTGGTCCCTAAGAATTCCACAATAGTGTATATGTATCAATACAGTTTGTAGAGGGGAGGATGAATATAAACACATTTTTTTAGGTATTAAATGAGTTTATTATGAATAAACAAATTTACATATCGTAAGCAGAATAAGAACAAGTAATACTACCTATTCTATTGAAATCTAAGAATCACAAAGATATTGATGCACAAGATAAAGATAAGAAATAATCAGAGGTTTGAGGAGAAAGACAAGTATGCATGAAAATGAAGAAGAGGTTCTTCATATATTTATACCCGATGCATTTAATGCAAGTCAGAAGGTACATGTCACGTGTCAAGCATCCATTGGAGGCTTGTCCTTTGTTCATAAAGCAACCATGCTTTAGCCGAATATGAACATTGACCCTATCAGAGTTGGTAAGCACGTGGGAGACAATAAAGTAACTTCGTACGTACTATCTGACATGGGTATGGGGAGCTTCACTTTTGTGCATTGAGGATAAGACAAACATTAATCTTGTTGAGTACGCTTCATTTGATCCCCGATACTTAAGGGTTCAAGGAGGATCCTTCAGGTATCACTGAGGCATACACAGAATCTCACACTATATGTAGACGGTCATTGCTATCATTGAACCACTTCAGATCATGAGCTGATTGTCTCTATCTTCAACTCAGTCTTCGACTTTCGCGGAAGGTTTCTTTGTGTGAATGTTGTCTTTAGGTATTCTAGCTTAGATCTTATCCCTAATGGTTTCATCGATCACTGAGTGCAATCAGTGTTTGAATTTGCAGAACCTGGACAGTATCCATTACTAAGATTTTCACTAAGTATGGGAGGAATCATAATTAAATCATTGAAGGAGCTTGGATCAACAATAAGAAGTTTTGGCGTATTAGTTAAAAGAATAAGGTCGCCATCGGATCTCTGATTTTTAAACAGGTTTGTCCTTTTGGAAAGACGTGTCCCACATCTTTGAAAAATATGACATTCGGCCCTATGAACTTTCTACTCTTTTATACTCGGTCCTTGTGCTCTCTACGACTTTACAGCTTTTAACCCTAAGTTAACGATTTATTTCTATTTTAGTTCTTTCTTTGGACCATTTTATGCAGTAAAATGTTTTCTTTTTGTTTTCTTTTTACTTTTTAAGTTGATGGTAATTGAATATAATGGACCTTGATGGGTTTTAACAGGTCATATATGTTCTAAATAAGTCATAATCGATCTTAGTAGGTCATAAATGATCATATATATATTTTAAATGGGTCATATTTGATCAGATTGTTCTACCTTTTATGGTCTTTTGGATGCCCTGTCTCTTTTATGTTCATATTATATGGGTTCTGACTTCTATCGCATTAGCATTTTTTGTACGCATGAGGAAAAGGATAGACAAGCAGGGGAGATCATAGGATTGGCTTGTGTGGGTCGTTGATGTGGATGAGGGATTGTATATATATATATATCTACACTTTTGGTTTCTGGTCAACTGTTCATGTTAGGGGTTTTCTTTTGGGATGACTAATTTTCTTGTTAATTGATGGATTGTTGGGCTCTAATTGGTCATAACAATTTTGGCCTTTAATTACTCTTGTTGGGTCGTAATTTTTTTATGGACTTAATGGATAATAATTGGTACCGATGGGTCCTAATGGATCATATTTTGTCCGAACGAGTCATAATCGGTCTTAATGGGACTTAATAGCTCATAAGTGGTCTTAATGAGAGCATCCACAATGCTTTAAGTCTTGGAAAGACTTTTTCAACATGTAAAAAGTTGTTTATAAATTTCATCCAATGCAACAAAAAAACACTTTTAAAATATTATAAGTGAGAGAATCTAAGAGACAAAAACTTTAAAAGGTTTTTCTTCAAAAGCTTAGTATATAAAAAGTTTTTCAAAGAAGTCTTCTTACCTAATGCAAAAAAAGTTTTTTAAACAACTAAATTAAATAGTAAAAAGCTTTTTATGGGTTGTGCATTGAAGATACTCTGATATGTTGTATTGTGTCATAATAGGTGTTAATGGGCTATGATTAGACCTTAGTAGGTTGTAATGTGTTATATTGGGTCAAATTAATAAATAAATAATAAATGTCTAAATAATTAACAACTAAAGTGATAAATAATTGAATGAAGAGTAGATTACATGTTTTGTTCTTGTGGTTAGATGGTTTTAACACCCTTTGTTCCTATTTTTGAAAATTCAATGGATCGGGTCCTTATGGTTGTTATTTCACAACAATTTGAGTACCTGAGACTAACTTTCATAAAAAGAATTCGTTAGGGTCAAAGGCATTACAGTCTTTTTAGGTTTTTGTTTAACTTTTCTTTAAAAAAAAGTGAAATATATAGGGACAGTTTCTTACGAGAACGTTAACTATTTACGCGAATACAAGAAACTTTAAAAAAATTGAACGTTAACTATTTACGAGAATTCCCGAAAAGTTAACATTCTCGTTTGAGCATTTCTCTCTCTCTCTCTATCTATCTATCTATCTCTCTATCTATCTATCTATCTATCTATATATATATATATATATATATTGGTGGAGGTTCAAACGAGAACACCTCCATTTTACATAAACACGAGAACACTTTTATCACATGTGATAATACATGTGAGAGCATCAAGTGGTTGCCAACGACTTGGCATGCGACCTAAAGTCGTGTCAAACTTTGTTTGTGTCTGATTTAATATCACATGTGTATCGTATGTGATGGATTACGGTATCACATCTAGAATATATATCCATATCGCATGCATGTGAGGGTGGAGTCAGGAATTTTGTTTAGGGTGGTCCTCATTAATAAAATATAAAATGATATTATATTGATAGCAACAATCTGACAAAAAAAACAAATGTATATATTACAAACGTGGTGCACTAATCATATCGATTCAACAATGAGCTCGACGAGTTTTCATTTTATGAAACATATTAATGATATATTCATCCTCAACGTCCGCAAACACATCTTTTTCAATATAAGAGACCAAATTGTTGTTCATCCATTGATCTCCCATTCTATTGTGCAGCCTGTTTTTACAATACGCATAACAGTAATGCCATCTCAACTCTTGTCGTTGCAATTGGTAATGTCAACGTTAATTTTACAAGCATGTAAACCAACTGGAACATCTTATCTGTTTTTGTTTCAACCATTTTCCATGCAAAATCACCAATCCCATTTAGATTTGAAAAATGTGATGAAGTCTGCATTTCACGAATCTAGGTTTCAATTGATTATCAAGTATCATAATCTCCATCTCAAATTAATCATTTAGATATAAACAAGCAAGACAAATCAATTTGTCTTTATCAAAAGCTAAAAAAGAGTTGATCGGATTGAGACATGCCATGCAAAGAAGCAACCCAATGCTAGTCCCTCTAAAATGGTTCTCCAATTTCGTAAGTTGCAGATCAATAATTGCATAAAATAACCTAACATGGTAGTGGTCTAAGTTTGACATCCATGAAGCTTTTTGGTATGACCGTCTAGGAAGTAAGAACATATCATCCATGTTGCAAACATCAATTTCGTGTTTCTCTTAAAACAAAGTAGCATGCTTGAGCATAAATACCCAACCAACATCCCTCAAAGTTTGTAATTGATTCTTGAAAATTCCAACCAAGTTCGTTGCATTTACAATATCTTATTCATTGCAATGCTTGTGATAACTCGTTTGTAATACCCAATAAAGTCTTCATCAAGTGTAGACCAAAAAATGAAATCAAAAGACTGCAAGAATGTAGATAGATGAAGAGTTACACATTTTTGTTCTTGGGTTAATATGGCTTCCCCTATCATTTCAATCACATCTATCACAGATGGAAACAAAACAATCATACTCACCATAGTAGCATAATTTGATCCCCACATATGTCACACACTCTAACGAAAGAAGTTTCTTGATTGAGGCATCGACCACTTGGGATTCTGCGTACATCAAATGCCTTGATAACTTTGGTAGCTTGTCGTTCTCGAAAAAGGTCACGGCGTTTGCATGAACCTCCAACAACATTGACAACATTAGTTAGTTTTTTAACAAAACAGACTAGCAATTTTCAAATGCTTTTTTGCCACATCTACAAGAGTAAGTTGAAGTTGATGAGGAAAACAATGAACATAATACGCACCAGAATTTTCATCCAAAAATCGTGTTTTAAGACCACCAAGTTCACTTTGCACATACTAGCCCGTCATAATCTTGCCCACGCAAATTTGAGATACTTAATCCATGTCCTGAAAACAAATCATCAAGTGTCGCCTTGAGTGAAATAGATGTAGTATTTGGGACATGTACAATACCAAGAAAGCGCTCAATAATATGTCCTTTCACATCTACATAACGCACGCAACACTCATTGTTCTTTGATTGAAATGTCAAGAGAATCATCGACTAGGACCGAGAAAAAAATCATCACCAAGATCATTTACAATGAGCTTTATTTTTTAGTTGTTGCAGCATTAACAAGTCCTTTTGGATATCAGGTGAAGTCAACTTGGGATTCTCATGTACACTCTTAGAAGTAACAGCTTCAATGCTTTTATTATGATCTTCAAGAAATTGCAATAAATCTATAAAGTTCCCTTTGTTCTTTGAAATCTCACCTTTATCGTGTCCTTTGAATGCAAGGCCCTGTCATAATAGAAACCGACGCAATTAGTTGACGCATTCAATTGTGTCTTATAGTCTATCTTACTTTGTACGAAATGTTTGATGATAGCATTTTTATTGTGTTATTTGTTGATCAATAAATCAACACACTTGGCCCAAGCTTGATTATGATCACTATTAACACTTCCAACATGAATCCTTAACTTCTCTTTCCTTGACCAGTTTTTGAATCCTAAGCCAACAAATGAGTCACCAACTGCTTGTGCTCCTACATTTGGTTTGAAAAGATAGCAACATAAACAATATGAAGCATTTTGATTTACATTACATTCCAACCAAAAAGGATATTCATCAAACCAAGCAGGGTCAAATCTTCGTTGTTTACTCCTAAAAAGAGTGTAAGGAAATTTGTGGTTTCGAGATTCGCAAGGCCCTTCTAAGAGATACAATCTTCAAACTTCATCTCTGATATTAGTATTATAATTCAAAATCCTAATATGCATTCCAGGGTGTGAGGGAAGATATGCTAAGTCCAAAGGCAAGGTAAGAATAAGAACGGGTTTAGCTCTGCCCAGCTTCCCGAAAACAACGTTCGACTTGCATGTGTTAAGCATATAGCTAGCATTCCTTCTGAGTTGACTTCCACGCGACTTTGTTTATAATTATTAGATTAATCGGATCCGAACCAGCGGTTGTTTTTCTCTTTGTTAACAACTTATCCATAGTATCAACAGAAAGTTGATGGCCGCCAAGTATCAACCATTCAACAGAAAAGTTTCAAGAGTTGAATGACTAATCAAATACTCGATAATCATGGGTTACTTTAACTCCTTTTGTAAGTTGAAGTTTTCCCAAATACCTAATAAATAAGTAACCATACATAATGACATAAAAGGGAAAAACTTTCACGTTTAAGTTTTCTAAGATAAAAAAACATAATGTGAATAATTCTATTTGAAAGAGAGATAAACCCTAGAAATTAGAAAACTCACCACTGTGATTTTGTGATGTATTGAGTCGGTGATCAAGAAACAAAGCAAGTCGTCAGACGTGCGAGAGTCCTGAATCGGGACTCTGATCGAGAGAGATTGTTCTATTTTTTTGTCGTCTATTATTTAGGATGAGCCTGGAGGTAGAATATGGAACATGGGTTTTGCCTGGAGATAGATTATGGAACATGGGTTTGGCCTGGAGGTAGATTATGGAACATGGGTTTGGCCTGGAGGTAGATTATGGAACATGGGTTTGGCATGGAGGTAGATTAGTGGGCATGTGCTGCTCCCACGCCAAGTCTGGCTCCACCCTTGATCACATTAATAATACACTAAGGAGGTCCTAGTGATGTAGGGCCTACTTGGCTCGTAACCAAGGTCGCGCCAAAGGTCTCCCACATCTTTGATTTAATATCATATGTTTATCATATGTGATGGAATATAGTATCACATGTGATTGACTATAGTAAAGAGTGTTCTCGCGTTCTCGTAAAATGAAGGTGTTCTTGTTTGAACCCTTGCCTATTTATATATTTCTATTATATTTAATATGTGTATATATATATACACACACACACATATAAAACTCATACAGAGGCGATGAAGCCTCCGTCTCAAGCACAAGGACCATGGTGTTATGACCTCCCATTCCTCCTCTTTTCCCCAAGATACTCCTCTGTCCCACCCTAAGTCAAAATAATAAGTTGATTCGTCTAAGCTTCCTTATCCGACTCCATCTTCTTCATTTACATTCTCATCCTCCACCACTGTCTACATTGTTGTCCACCATGATATTGGGTTTTGGGATTTCGCAGCCTCCACACCACCATCATTATGCCACCACACCACTGATTCACATAATCCTCTACTTGAGCTCCCTATTTTGGTCTCTTTGACAACAACTTCTCACACAGTGCAACATCAAGAGTTTGATGGGCGTTTGTGAAACTAGAAGTTCATTGGCTTTGGTTGAGTTTTTAAGGGACAATGTCTAATTAAAACTCAAGAAATAAACAAGGATGGTGGAGATGGGGAATTCCCAATTTTGAGTTTTAATGTCGACGGGGAAGGGGAAAGTGCGAGATTGGGTTTGGGTAGCAGAACGGGTGGTAATATGAGGGGTCCATGCATATTGTTTGAACGGCCCATGCACTGGTATTTGGTAATCAAAGCTAAGCATTTTCATAATTTCCCCTTTATCATGTCTTCGTCTTCTTTATCGCACCAAAGTTACAGATAGAGAACAAGAAAAAACCCCATTCCCAAAGTCAATAGAAAAGTACAATTGTAGTTGAAAAGGAGAAAATTTGGACATTTATTCACACACAATCACATTCAAACGCTCATGTACTCTTTGTTCTTTCTTTGTCCTAGTATCTTTGTTCTTTCGTCATAACTCATAACTTTACTTCTGTCATTCACTTTACTTTAGTCATTCAGTCCTTTCTTTGGGGTTTTAGTGTTTTTATTGGTTCTTGGGGTTCATTAGTATTTGATGGAGACATAGTTTCCATGGGTGCCGAAAAGTAGTTGGGAAAGGAGGTTGGACAAGTTGTAGCCTTGTAGGAGGGACAAGTGGCGCTTGTTTAGTATTTGCAATAAATGTATTTTTAGTAAACCTGAAAAGACTGTAATGCCTTTGATTCTAATGGATTTTTGACAAAAGTTGGCGTTAGGGACTCAATTCATTATGAAAAAAATACAACCACAAGGATTTGATCCTTTGAACTTTCAGAAAAGGGACAAAGAGTGTTAAACCTATCTAGAGGCATGAAACATGTAATTTACTCTTAAATTAATAAATAGTAAATGGCTAAGCTAATGATAACTAACTAAACTCCGGCTAAACGGCGTTGGGAGAAAGAAAGGGATAGAGCTCTGAAATAGTTAACTCAGAACTGGGGTGGGAACTCAATCGATGTGTCACAAGAAGGCAGTGATTAAGTTGGTGATTGTCGCATGTTAGTGTTAGAGATTCAGATAGAGGAATGCAAACTAGCAAACTGCTCTATCAGCGGAAAGAGAGAGAGAGAGAGAGAGAGAGAGAGAGAGCCAATACATGACAGGGGGGAGAAGTTAAGCAGGTTTCTTACTTAGCAGAGTCCTGTGTTTTTAATAAACAGTCGCTACCCCCTGGTATGTGCCGCTTTCCTAATCAAAAGATAGGAGAAGGCGTGAATCCTCGATCGTTTGATCTGTCGAAATAAGGTTCCCGGTTGGCTTTGAACAAAGAGATTCGAGATGGATTTACTATGAGGGCTGGAACAGCAAAGACAACAAGAGGGAAACCGAAAACCCAGAGACTTAATACGCTCATCAGTGGATATTGCCTTATGCATAAGTCGCCAAACAAAACCTGCAATTTTTGGGTGTACCCATTTATTCCAAACCCCAAGGGGTTGTGGGTTTTTTTCTACCAATTGGGGCCCTTCCTTCACCACCCCCATGTGGATGGTCTACAGGGTTCATAACTACTCCTCTTACTACAGGGCGCTCACCAATAAAAACATTAAATTACTAAACAATCGAATTAATAGATACTCTAATAAATAAACAAATGATTAAATATATAATAAATAATTAAATTGATAAATCATATAATCATAATTTCAACGGATTACCTATAATTTTTAAAAAATTTAAAGTTTTGACAGATCACCAACTGCTATTATTGCAGTTGAAGACATCCGTTACATAGAATATCTATAAAAGGGGATTCAACACATTCGAAGAGATACATAAATCGTTACTGAATTACTCTCCCAAAAAGTGTTCTCAAGGAACATTCTGGCTCTCGAAATAATTGCTCAAGTTTATTTATGATAGTTCTTACTAACTATGTTTTGTAATAACAGTCGTTGTTAAGGACGACGTCGCTAATTGACGTCCATAGTACATTGACGATATTTTCGATCGTTAGCAGTTTTTACCTCAATGGGGTTTTCCGCATCACTAAAATCATTTGTCTCATTTATATTTCTATTTTTCTAAATTATTTATCTTGTTTGTTTCAAAAATGCAATGTGTAACTGATTAGCTCCATAATTACATAAACTGATCTTTTATTAAGAAATAAACATCTAACAATGGACGATTTTCTCTCTCTCTCTCTCTCTCTCTCTTCCTTTTTTTCTTCTTGTTTCTCGTCAAATTCTAGCTATTAAAAAAAACAAAAATGAACACAAAGAAACCACATCAAATCCATAGTACTTGCAACAAATAAGAACCCTAATTCCAGTTCCTCTTCGATTAAACCATGATTGAAATACCCGAATAGCGTTATAGTCAACAAGTCAAATACATATATTTTCTTCTATCTTTCTCGAATGCTATTGTCACAAGTCATAGCTAACATAATCGATCTAAATTCATGTGTCAACGGTGATAGAGAACACAAGAATGGGGAAGGAAGATGATGAAGAGACATGGTCCCAAGCAACAAAATTGATTAGGGTTTGTGTATTCCACCCAAATCCATTAATGATTAATTGTATTATAAGAAACCAAACACCCTTGGATTACATTTTTAATCTTAAATTATACCAAACATCAACAATCACTCCTATTTTCATTATGATTGATTCTAGTATTGAATTATATATATTTACTATATCTATGTTGGAAATGGGATAATGGAGCTAAGGTGAGAAGTGTAAGAAGTAATCTCCACCCTTGATCTCATTAGTATTGATCTTCCAGTAGGATTGATCCAATGGTAAAGATTCATTCTTAGCAGGACCCAATCCCTCGGTGTCGTTAAGTTAATTTTGTCAAAAAAAAAAATTGAAAACATACTCAAAAACCCCATAGATCTACATAAAATAACTGTGCTTCTTTTGATTAAAACCCATATACAGGCATCATGATCAAGACAACTTGCTGAATTTTGGCATAAAGCTATTTAAAAGTTGGTGGTAATGAAGTTGGTACATACTTGTCACTTGTACTCAAAAACAAAAACAAAATTTCCTGTTTAGCAAATTAAATTTATAGGTTGCTTTCCATCTAAATCAAAACTCAAGTGCATTTTTCCCAAAAGAAAAAACCATGCAACCTGTCTGTTTTCAAAAAGATTTCGTAGAGTTTGCACTTTGATTTTAGCAAACTTGAAAGCCGATAAACATGAAAAAACGAGATCATCAATCCTCAGTACAATTGTTTAAGAGCGAAGGGGTAGAAATGTCAAAAGACCTCGTTTACAGAAAACCTCAAACCAAATTGGAATAAAAAAAAGGGCTTGTTTGCTTAGATAATCCCTCTTCGTTCACCCACGCCTCCATCTTCCAATTTCCAACATCAACTTCTGGTATCACTGCAAAATAACATCAAATATCATGAATCCAAATATGTAAATACTGAATATAGCCAATGGTACGACTAGCCAATCAAATCACAAAATATGTGTCTACATTTACTTCCGAATGTCACCATTCATTACTCCCTCTATTATCATGGGTAAAATTGTTATTTAGTTAAATAAAAAGTTGTAATGGTTACACATTTCTAAATTTATGTTTTTTCATTGTGAAAATTTATTTTGGGACAGAGGAGAGGAGGGAGAAATAAAAGAAAATCCCTGGAAACACAACCAAACAAAGGTAACGGTGTCCACACTAGTTGTTTGTTTGGCAGTTGTTGAATGGTTTGGTGCAGAATGATTAAGAGACTCTTATGATGTAGTGCAAAATGAAATATAATTGTCAGGTAATTGTTCAGGATGTAATCAGGGCTCTTAACGGTTAAGGGAGATCCATGATACAAAATGATTCAGAGGGTTTTGGAACCATTAAGAGGCAGACTTTTTTGCCAAACAGGATTAACCTCTTAGCGATTCAAAGGCTGCCTCTTAATGAAACTGTTAACAGGTATACAAACAGCCCCTAAGGCATATCAACAACCTCTGAGATGACGTTCAATTGTCAAATATTTCTAGTAAAAGGGTATGAAACCGTTATTTGATGTTACCTGATGCTGTTGAGGTTGTGGCTGTATCTGTGGCTGTGGTTGCTGTTGGACTTGCGGATAACCACCATATCCCGCCGCATAGCCGCCATAGTACATAGCTGGATCTTGTGCAACAGGGGCATACCCATAAGTCTCATATCCCTGTCCATATCCATAGTATCCACCACCTCCATTGTACTGGCTTTGCTCTACCTGCTGAGGCTGAACAAATCACTCATTAGTTGAACCGCCAGAAAGAAAATAGAACATACTGAAGGAGAGACTAAAGCCATGTTTTGCACCAATAAGCTAGCTTATTTTTTTGAGCTTTTTGAAAAAGCACCGTTTGGTTAGCAAAAAACATACTTTCTGAAAAGGTACTTCATGTAGAATTTCAATAAGTTGGGGCACTTTTTTTTCTCAATTATGCCTCATATTTTTCCAATTAATTCTTCTGCATGTCCTTTTAGGTCATTTTACATTGTCGTCTAAGCTTATCAGGCATTTTTTTACCAAAACATGGCTACTTTAGAGCTTCTCCAAAATGGAGAAAATGGAAATTTTGAGCTAAAATTGAGCTCCAAGAGATTCCCTAAAAGTATCTCCAAAATGGAGAAAGTAGGAAATAGGACTTTTTCTCCAAATATGGAGATTACTCCAAAAATGATTACCATGTAAGAAAAATATTTTTTAATTAATTTCTACCAAGAGGAAACTTTGAAAATAATTATTTAGAGAGAGAAATAATATTTTAATAGAGAAATGAAATATTTTAATCAATGTTGAATTCTCCAAAATGGGGAATTTGTTGGAGATGAATGTAATACTAATAGAGATTTCAACTTTTGATTCTCCATTTTGGATAAATTTTGGAGAATCTCTTGGAGATGCTCTTATTACCTAGCTTATTAGCCAACAATTAGCTTTTTGGCTAACAATTAGCCCTTTAGCTAACAGCTACCTTATCGGCTAGTTTGCCAAACATATTCCAAGGCTCTTTGATGTAATGCACAAATAGAAGTCTTAATATTTAAGTGTGTAACATGAATTATATAATGTGCTCAGGCCAAAGCATAAAATTCCCAGTCCATAATATAAGAACAAAAGCCATTGTATACTATGAAGGCATGTGCTTTTATCATTCAAAGAGGAGCTAGTTTCTATTACATCAATTGATTACAAAGCCTACTAAATAAGATCAGTCAGAACTTCCATTGAATTAACTTAATGTATCATAGGTCGTGTGCAACATGCAATATTGTAAATGACGTGGCACGCCATGGCCGCAAGATCAAGCGTTAGGAGCCACGGCACTCTTCAAAGCATGTCTTAAAGCGGTAAGTCAGTATATCATATATGTATATATATATGTATGTATACACACACATGTTTTCTGGTATTACTCAATGATATTGAACAATTCAATTTTATACAAAAAGAAGAAAATTCATACATTGATATCATGTATATTGAGTGCTTACAAAAAGTGTTATATTAAAGAGACTACAACATAAAAAATAAAAATAAAAATTAGAAAGTATCAAGAAACCTTAAACAAACCTGTTTATTTGAAGGACTACGACCCCATGAAAGTCGAACAGTTTGTCCACCCAACTGAGTTCCTTGTAGCATTCGCAGTGCTTCTTCAGCGCAGCTTCTGCATATGCATAATAATGCAACCAAGCACTTAGACATGTTCTCCTTCATTCATAATAAATTTGCACAAATACACATACCTATCTGCAAATTGAACAAATCCACATCGCTTGCCCACAGGTATCTTCACATGGACTAATTGTCCATATTGGCTAAACACTTGCCTAAGGTGCTCATCTGTAACGTTAGGATCCAGACCACCAACAAATATCTGCAATCAATGTTTTTAAACCATTGAGATTTCTTGTTCTACAAAGAAGTATATGCTCCGAAATTAAAGATATTACTGACAGTTGTATTAGTTGGATCCTCCTCATTCTGTGATCCCTGGGTATTCTGGTATGAAGCTGCAAGTAAACAAAATTCAAATTTAGAAGTTTAAGTAAGAGCGAGTGATTTAAGTTCCAGTCTGATGTCATATATGTCAACACTTGCAGCTAGGCTTCCAGCATACCAAACACAGCCTAATGGTGCAATGCATGTCACAAAACTAACCATGGATAGCAAAAACACCCATTTATTGCAGGGATTCCATAACCAAACAGATTAACAATTGATTTCTTTGTTCATAACCATTCATTTGTATCTATCTATATATATATATATCAATTCAAACAACTAATACAGAAAGATAAATTCTGTTAGTTATTTTACTTCAGTTCACATAAACAGTCCAAACTGTGATGAAGGGACTTACTCCTACTTGAAAAAATGCAGAAAAAATAACAGTTTATTGAATTGATGCATCGGTCCCCAAGAAATCAACTGATGAGGGTCCATTATGTCACTTGCACAACTCTACAAGCAAACCACCCCCCCCCCTTTTCCACTGAAGTGTGCATATGTTTGTGATCTTTAACCTCATGGAAGGAATTTTTGGCACACAGATTCTACATTCCTAGAGTTTCAAGATTATTAAAACTTTAAAACGAACTACTTTGCTAATGAAATTGCATTTGTTCTCCAACAACAAAAAAGTTACTATTCGAAATTATGGACGCCAAAAGATCCAAAAGTTTCTTGATCCTTCTGTCCTCCTGTTAGATCAGCGAAATCCTGCTTAACAAGAATTATGTATCATGATTCCCAAAGGTAATTGCACGACATTACTCCAAAAATTTAATGTGCAAAAAACTAAAAAGTAAGCCTAGTCTGAACCAAGATATAAAGTATAATGATAATACCAACTACCACGTATAACTTAAAACCCCGTTAGATGTAGATTCCTAACTAAATATTTAGTTACTTCATGGACAAGTGAAAACTAACAAAATCAGGATCGTAACAAACTTGTAATTTAAGTCAATAAGACATCTTCATAGAAAAGGTACCATCAAACTTTAAACAGAGAGACGAAGACAATGAACATAAAATCTTATGACTGGAAACAGATCTAAGTAAAAAGTATAACGATACAGAGAAAGATGTAACCAGGGATTAAACTGATTATTGGTGATCATTGAAAAGGAAATAGTGACAAAAGAGCACTTGAATGGCAAGAAATTGTAACTTGACTGGAAGGAAAGACCAAAATTAAAGGACTTGAAAAGAAAGTAATCAAAATTACAGTAAATGCCGCCTTGAGGAACTGAAATAAACGGAAAGGGCAATTTAATGGCTTAAATGGAAAACTGACCTAAGCAAGGCCACCCACTATAGGAGTAACTATTTCTGCTGAAATCAGTGCCAGACCCTTACATGATAGAGCCCCTTGATGCCCTGCTTTGAGACAACAGGAGTTCGAATAAGTTTTTGCATGTTTAATACTTCATGAGAATTTAATGCCCAAAATTGCTCAAAGCACGGGAAGGAAATGACTCTGCTAGCTGGCGATCATCTTCGGAATTTAAAACACAATACGGAAGGAATTGAACTTAAGAAGCTTGATAAACAAAACCATACACAATGTTTCTAAGAACTAAGGGTCCAAAAAACATCCACATACAAAATCCAAGAATCAAATCACAAGTCGTCAGTAATATAATGAATCTAATATTCAAGCAAATAACAAAATCAAGCTACATAGCTTCCTTATACACAGTTGCAAATTGTACCTTTTGGAAACTGTTGTCCACCAACAGTATTTTTGTTAGCAGCTGGCCCAATACGCATTGGTCTGGTTGAGCATAATCTTCCATTCATCTCAGTCATAGCATGCAGTTGTTCTGTCTCATCTCCAAACTTCACAAAACCATAACCTTTTGTGCGTCCTGTCATTCGATCAGTTACAACCTTTGCACCCTTTACAGATGGATAATGAGCTCTAAATGTCTCCTGTAGTGTATAATCCGTAACATCAGCTGCCAAATCCCCAACAAATATGGTGAAATCAGGAGCACCATCTGCACGTTTTTCACCAACGCCAAAAGAAGCCCAGTTTAGCCTGAAGTTCTGCTCAACGTTGGGCATAAGAGTGCCATTATATGTCTGTAGATGCCTTTCTGCAGCAGGACGATTAACAAACTCAATGAAACCATAACCTTCAGATTGTCCAGTTTGCTTGTTACGGATAACTTTTGCAGAAATCACCTACAATCACAAACATGACTTCAAAGTTCAAACAGCTATATAGCAACAACACTCCTCTCACATATACATCATAAAACTATTAGCAAAGGTTTCATTGAAACAAAGGACTATATGTATTTTAATAATATCAAACATACAAAAGCGTGTAAACATGAACAGCAAGTACAAAGTTAGCTTCTTGGTTGGCTACATAGCAACAGTGCTTCCATCTTGCATAAGTGGAACAAAGTTGGGCAGTAACACATGCAGGAAAAAAATGTCAATTACCCCCTTCTCGTCAAAAGGAGAAGGTGAATTCAGTTCTGATGTCGAATGGAACAATTCTTTACCTTGAAGTTAAGGTAAACTTTAAATTGCAAGTCAAAAAGGCTGGTTTTTTTCAGTTTAAATCCTATTAAACTCTAAACCTTCTCCAGAAAGGTTCAACAATTATACTAAACATCGTGTTAAGTACTAAGCAGTGTTACATTTGAAACATGATTAACCAAAAAAAGCATACACGTAACAAATTCCTTATCAACTGTGTATGCAAAGTGCCAGGCTTGGCAACTCTATTTGAGGAATGATGGCCTGATGGGGGTGAAAAAAAAAGTTAAGAACAACCAATATAGCACAATGACACAATCCACACATATAACTTGAAAACTTCGTATCTGTAACTTGGGTATATTAAAGAGACATGTACCAACTACATCACAATTATTCCACAATCATATTCCAATTTTGTTATTAAACTGTAGTGTACCCTTCGGAAAATAAAGTTCACAATAAATTGTCTTTTAAATGCATTGAGGAGACATAAACATGTTCCTACTTCCTATACGGAAGAAAATCGAAAACTTTGTAATCTAAATCCACGATAATAATTTGTCGGCAAAAATAAATGAAAAACACAAAATTGAAAATTTAATTTTAAAGATAACAAGAACAAATCGTATATACCTCGCCAGATTGGGCGAAACAGCTAACTAGATACTGTTCATCCATCCAGTACTGTAGATCGCCGATCCATAGCGTACGGATCTCATCGGCGCTAGCTGGTTGATGATTCGGACCAGTACCAGCTGTCGCTGCTACCGGGTACTGAGGTAGAACCGGCGGCACCGCCGCAGCCGGTGGTGGTTGCTGGTTGTAGGTATACATTTGTTGAGGCTGCTGTTGATGAAACTGTTGCTGTGGTGGCGGTGGTTGCTGCTGATTCATCATCATCCATTGCTGTTGGTACCGAGGATCCATTACCGCCGTTGTTGCTGGTTGCATAACGAAACCCTAGAGAGAGAGAGAGAGAGATAGAGAAGAGGGAGGTTCAAAGAGAGATCGGGATTTGAGGACGTCACGTAATTAAGGTGAAGAAATCCAACTTTTGAGGTTTTCCACTTTTACACCTTCATTTTTATAGTATTTCTATTTTCCCCCTTTAAGTTTAACAAACACCTACAAAGGTCCTCTGACCTTTTTTTCTCAAAAATTTCACCAAACCTCTATCTGAGACAGTGCCCAGATCGTTACGCCTTTCGTGCGGGTCGAAATTTAGCCGACAAGGAATTTCGCTACCTTAGGACCGTTATCAATGATAAATATCTATATATATTATAGATATTATTAACGTTTTCTAACGACGAGACCTATTATGGCTTCTAAATTTCCCTTATAACTTGTATTCTTTCATCAGGACTTTTATAAATGTACAATTGTTTTTGGTGCATACTTAAAAACTCCATAACTAGGGGTGTTGGTAGTTCAATCAAAATCAATTAAATACGCAAAGCAATTTAACTGGTTTGATTGAGTTAGTTTTCCTTATAAAAAACTAGACAATAAGGAAAAACTTAAAGCAACAAATCTTGATTAATAATGTTAGATTATTTGTTCTGAACCTTAATATAATACTTAGGGGTAGCTTAAGAGATAAGATATTGGTTTGTTCATCAGTGTCACCAGTTCAATTCCCTTTTTAAGACCATTGAATGTATCTATGATTATTAACACTAAAGATCCTATAGGATTAGTCGATGTGAGCATAAATTAGTCTTGACGTCTACGGTTATCCCAAGAAATTGCACTTGCATAATCCATTGTTACCTTTTAAACAAAACTCAACTAAACCTATTACATTTACACAAGTGCTTACTTTAACACATACCTTAAAATCTTAGTGTTTTTCTTTTTAAAACAACGATTAATCTATTACATTTGTTGGTGGTTCATTTGGTTTTTGTAATGATTCAGTATATTTTTTAGCAGTTAAATTCTTTACTTGTTATATGTATTTTTTACACAAAAAAATGTCCCAAAAATGCTAAACCTATTTAACCAAGCAAGCCAAACCGGTTACGAATGGTTTGGCCGGTTCATCAGACCAGATATGGTTGGTCGTTTTCATCTGAAATTATTCATCTTTGACATAGATTTTAACCCAATATGGTTGGTCAAGATTTTATTTAATAGTCGGATCAAACCACGTTGTAAACATCTCCATATAACAGAAATTTGAACTTAGAAATCATGTACACATAAAACACTTCCATACAACTATTTCCTTTAGGTTTTATGGTTATTGTTTTCTTATTTATCCAAAGTAATTTATCATCATTTAATAAATACATTTAATAAATCCATTTAATACTTAGTATTAATAATAGCATATATACATATTGCGTGTAGCTCAGTTGGCAAAGGAGTGGGAAGACTTTGCCCAAATATATATACACACATATTGAAAATAGATGTGTGCCCTCACCGATTGTAACAAAAAGAGTGAATAACACATAAATAGTAAAAAAAACATAAAAATAAAATGTCAAAAATGCAGGTAAAACCCTAAAATCAATTACCAACAAAGAAGGGGAAACAAAAAACAAATCGCACAAGACGGATCAATGTCTCAACTCTAAAATGTTGAAGAATTTGTATCTTGAAGACGTTGAAGAATGTGAGGAAGGACAAGAGGAATGTGTAGCTTTTGAAAATGACGGTTGCACCATACATATTTAATTTATGATATCCTCATATGCTTATATTTGTATTAAATAACATCGTTATTTGTCTAGTTTCAATGAAATTATGCCACATCAGTAATCAAATATATCATAAGAGAATAAGGGGTAAATAGTTTGATGTAGAAAGTGTTGATTGTTTTAATCGTTATTGATGCTAAAAGATTTGATTATAATCAGGGGTGGAACACAAGCATTCTAACCATAGCGGTCGGACCTAATATATTATATGTTTTCAAAAATACCAAAAATATACTATTCGAAGTTATAACGTAGTAAGTTTTAAAACTATATGTTAAATATGAACATGTCAAACATCGTTAATCAAAGTGGAACCTATCGACCTTTTGCGGCCTTGAAGTCTTCCACAATTTCCTCCAAACTAATCTTTTCAGCAGCTTCCCTTCCGCTAAATAAAAGCAACGAGTCGTTTAGAAACTCATCCACTTTATTCTGTATTCTTGTTTTCACAATATTCATTGCTGAAAATGATCTCTCGGTTGTCGCAGTAGAAACTGGGAGAGTTAGTAATAGACTTATTAATCGATAAATACGATTAAAAGTGGTTTCTCTTTTAGTCCTTACCAACCATTGACATAATTTTGCAATAGATGTCAATTGCTTATAATTTGTATGTTGAACGACATCAATAGCATAATGTCGAAGTTGCATTTTCATAATTGTTTTCTCATCGAGAGAGAGGGCAGAGGCTGGAGGTCCAGAGAGAGGGCAGGGGATGCTGATTTATGTCGTCGATGTCTTCTTGGTTGGAAGTCATCGATCTTGAACTCTTGATGAAGATGTGATTCGTGAAGCAGAGCAGATTAGAGCATCCGCAAGCATGAACCTCCTTAGAGGTTCAAAGCGTTGCAACATCATGTTTCTGTCTCTACCACATCAGTTTTTTCTTTCCTACACATTTTATAAAAATTTTACTCTTAATTATAGACCAGTCCATAATTTATACAATAAAAAACTATAAAAATAAAACTATTTATTATAAATATCAAATAAGAAAAACTATTATCTTACTCTATTATAATTTTATAAATATATTTTATAATTAACAGGTTAAAGTTTTTAATATACACCTTTCAAAAAAAAATTTAATATACAAAGAAGTTAAATTGGAAAGCAAAGAGATAGAAATAAGATAATTTTGCTGAAATGACCATTTTAGAAAGTCAGTTTGCAAATATAGCCATTGACTACGCCAAATGGTACTGCGTCATGGTGTAGTCCATATTTTCCCCATTTTTTGCAAAAAAGTCCTCTGCTAAGCCATATTCCGACTACGCCATGGCGTAGTCGGTCCCTGAAGTTTCAAAAAGTGGCAAAAACGGCCCATGGACTATTAAGTTTGGCGAGATAGTTTGAAAAATGACAAATTGGTCCCTGGACATTACTACGCCATGGCGTAGTACCATTTGGCGTAGTAGTCAAGTTTGAAAAATTGTAAAATCCGCCCCTGGACTTGAAAGGATGGCAAGATAGATTGAAAAATGGCATAAATGGTCCCTGGACCTTACTACGCCATGGCGTAGTACCATTTGGCGTAGCAGACACTTTGAAAAAATGACAAATCGGTCCCTGGACTTGAAAGGTTCGTGAGAAAGAATAAAAAATGACAAATTGGCCCTTGTACCTTTTTATAATTATATATATAATGTTTTACCTTTTTTTTACAATAAATGCATTTTAAGAAAATATCTATTAATAGAACATTTTTAGAAAATACCTATTAATAGAACTATTAAGACTATAAAAAATTAATATTACAAACACACATTTAAATACTACAAACAGATATTTAAATACTACAAACAATAATTCAAACACACATTTAAATACTACAAACAATAATTTAAACTAATAATTCTAGTACGGATAAATATTATGACAGGAGATGATCCAGTCAGCCTTCTTGTTGATTTCCGCCTCTAGATATGTGTAGGTTTCTTTGATGTCATTAATCTCCGCATCATCTTGACGTAGTTCATGTTGTAGGACCTTTAGTTGGCCTTTTTTTCATCGAATAGCGCATGTTTTTCTAGTTGAATCTTCCGGTTATCTTTCCATAACTCT
Organism: Silybum marianum; assembly: GCA_036898165.1. Classification (NCBI taxonomy): domain Eukaryota; kingdom Viridiplantae; phylum Streptophyta; class Magnoliopsida; order Asterales; family Asteraceae; genus Silybum; species Silybum marianum. The sequence goes on along the minus strand of CM072538.1, from coordinate 13,147,075 downwards.
GCTAACCTTTCAATTTCTTCGTCAGCCTCTTTACACGATGCCTTGAGATTTGAAGGCATAACTTGAGTTGCCGGAGGGTTTGAGTCTCGGTTGAACAAAAGGCTCTCGTCATAGGTTAGCGGCGTATCACCGTTATGTGAACTCCTATAGTTTCGCCATGCGGCATCGTATTCTAGCTCTTCATCATCTGTTATTGCATGATGGGCCCTTGTTTTTCCAATCTGTCTCCACTCCTCGTCCGTTTCAGGCGCTTTCCATCTAAGCCTGAACCTTCCATCATTTAGCTGTTTTTTATTGCCTGAGCCTGAAGAACTTCCAGACTCATGGACCGATCTCTTGCCAGAGCAGCAGTTTCCAGAGATTGGTTAAATGTAGTAAGTTAGAGATTGCAAGTTACCACTTCAACATACCACTTATTTATAGTCGCGATATTCGTCACGATATAGTCAGACGTATTGGTCATGATATCAATATTTTTCAGACGAATCTGTCATAACTTTTCAGGCGAATCCTGACTACCTTTTCAGACGAATCTGTCATAACTTTTCAGGCGAATCCTAACTACCTTTTTAGAAGAATCTGTCATAACTTTTTAGGCGAATCCTGACTACGTTTTCAGACGAATCCGTCATAACTTTTCAGGCGAATCCTGACTTCTTTTTCAGACGAATCTGTTATAACTTTTCAGGCGTTCCTGAATTTCGGGGACTAAATGTGACAGTATTTGAAAGTTCAGGTGCTAGCGGGTATTTTTCACTAAAGTTCACCACTATAAATAAATGGTCCTTGAGAAGTACCAACACGCAAATTTGTTATCTACCATTTCATTCCTTTCATAACTCTTCGTAAATTTAGCTAACCTTCAAGAAACCATGTCCGGAAACAACCGATCTGGCAAGAACAAATCAGCTTCCAAGGCTGAAAGTTCTCGATCTGCACAGAAACAACCCTTACAATAATTGAATGATGGAATGTATAGGCGTACCTGGCATGTGCCCACAACAGAAGAGGAGTGGGCAATGCATGGGAGAACTTTTGCCGACCAACCAATAACCGATGAAGAGCGTGCCGATTGGGAAGACACATTCTATAACTACACAGAGACATCTCCATACAATGAACCACAAATGTTTTCTTCCAGGTTTTTATACCCTGACCCAAACCCTCCTGCATCACAAGTAATGCCGGCGAAATTGAAGGCAACAGTTAACGAGGCGAACCGGGAGATCATAGCGCTTGGGGAGAAATGGAATAAGAACAGGGAAATACAACTTCAAAAAGAGGCGGTGATTAACGAAAGTAAAGCAGAGCTTGCAGTCCTAGAGCAAACAATTAGTACGGAGGAGATGTTGGTAAAGGAAATCAAAGAAGAATACAACGTTCTTGAGGACAAGATCAACGAAAAGGCTCAGTGGATCATCCAATGCCAGGACATCTATCCTCACTAAATGTCTCCTAGTTGAAAGTTTGTTTAAGATGTTTGCACTGTAACATTTTCCATTGTTTAAGATGTTTTTAAGATGTTTGCATTATCCTTACTATATCAATTTATGGTTTAGCAAACAATAACTTTATAAAACAATAATTAATATTTGAATAAATTATTTAGTGTAGTGATATTTCAAATTTGATAAAACAATAATTAATATTATAACAAGTGAACATTATAATAAAAGGTTTGCAATAACGTTAACAAATTAAAGATTTTGAATTCAGATATAATATAATTTGAATTAAGATATACATGTATGCTACTCGGGTCAGAGCGTAAGCTAGTGATGCTTTCGGCTACTGGACTTTCGCCATCTAGGGTGCAGCATTCTACTGCTTCGCCTAGCAGCACGACGCTTGTATTGCTCTCCCACTTTATTGAAAAACATTATAATAGTTAACAAACACTTGAAACAGTCAACTAAAAATCAGGAGCAAACTTTTGCAGCTAAAAATCAATATTAAGGTCAATACTATTATAGTCCAAAGTTCCATGTGGTTCCAACGACGTTGATGACTGAGACTGCCTTCTTTGGCTACCTGAAGGCCTTCTTTTAGGCTCGCTTGATGTAGCAGGAGTTGGGCAGTTTGTACGATTATGACCGGTTTGGCCACACCTACTACACTTTCTCTGTATCCGACCTTCACCGCGAGATGGCCTTCGATCGTTGTTACGGGGTCTGCCCACTGGGTTACTTGTTATTAGGGGTGGATAGACTGGTGGTAGAGGGGTATCTGGAGACAACCATGTTGAAGTAGGTCCAACAGGAAGAATTACGCCTTCATATGTTTCCCGGTATACTGAGGCATAAAAGAAGGTTGAAGCCAAATGGCTACAATCTGTATATCTGAGATGTCTTACAACGGTGATGGCATGACCGCAAGGTAACCCAGATAGTTGCCATTTTTTACATGTACATTCATTTGTACGCATATCGACCTTTGCATCCATATTGCAGACTTACCCATCCTCCTTTGGATCTTGGCTTGCGCCCACGGTGTTAGATTGTGAAGCATTTGCTCTACAAAAATGTATAAATTATGTTAGGATTTATATATTTATATATTTAAAACATCCTCATCTTAGGAACCTCCTTTTTGTCGGCGTAGTAAGTACCACAATTGTTGAAAATCTCTGAAGTAATCCATAAGCATGACGATCGGTAATCTGCGGGCAAAACGGGACAACGCATTCACCGATTCTGCACTATTGGAGGTCATAATATTAAACCGAACACCAGGAAAATATGCCCTTGACCACTTCTCCGGGCCAAGCTCATCCATTAATTGAGCTCCTGCAGCTACATGAAGTCGTAGAGCATTCATTCTTCGGGTGAACTCATATTCCATATAGGCTTTGCATGCCTTCCAGAATTGATATTTATAGTGTTTTATGTTTGCGTCCCTCGTTTTGAAATTCTTCTTGAGATGCCGACAACATAGAGCGTGATGGGCCGTTGGGAACACGGCTGTAATACTGGCCCTTATTGCCGCAACCCGATCGGACATAAACACCAAATCAGGCAGATCTCCAATACATTCCCTCAACTTTTCTAGAAACCAGGTCCACTCGTCCGTTGTCTCGGATCTACCTACTCCGAAAGCAATTGGCACAATGTTGTTATTTCCATCCATGGCAACGACCAGGAACATTGTACCCAAGAATCGTCCCTTTAGATGTGCAACGTCTATTATAAGGACACGCTGCAACTTTGTCTTGAAAGAGACGATCTACAAATCGTAATGCAGTTAGTGTATCAAAATTATATAGTTTATAATATGTAAAGAATTGACGGAGTTACGTGTACCGCGGGGCGAAGGGCATCAATACACTTTTCAAATCGTCCTTCTGAATCTGTCTTTATTCTGGTGAAGCTACCTGGATATTGGTGCTCCATGTTATATAAGAATAGAGGGAGTTGGCTGAACGAGTCCTCAGACGTGCCCCTAACTATTCGTATGGCACTCCATCTAGCACGCCAACCTTGGTGGTACCCAATCTTAACACCGTACATCTCTTGCAGATCACTAATAATGTCTTTTGGTCGACATGTCCTGCTAGCATCTAGAAATTTATGTTTTAGTATACTACCCAAGATCTTTGTGTTCGCTTGACGGTGGCGGGGGATTAATTGGGTCTCGGAATAAGTGTGTACGTCCACTAACTTTCTTATTTGGAACATCTTGTTTGGCCCTCCTACGGGGTATGCCGTCATATGCCAAGAACAGTCATTTACACGACATTTAACCCCGTACCTGGTTTTTGAAGATCTCGACGTTTGATATTGGAAGCCCTCTTCAAGAAACTTTCTTCCCAACTCTACAATCATCTCGTCTTTCGTGTCGAACGTCTGGTTTATTGCTATTCTGTAACTACGATTATAAGGCACGGGGTCCTTAGTTGTGGTATACGACTCTGGGGTTTCAAGAGGATAAGGCATATCAAATAGATCATTTATCCCGCCAAATGGATTATTGGCAGGAGTCACCCTTTCTACAGCTGCTTCGTCTTCATCCGTATCAGTCATGTCAAAAACAAAACCTTCATCTTCAGCAAAGCCAACAAAACGACTTTTTTCTTCTTCATCGTCTTCTTCTTCATCACCCATTTCTTCTTCTTCTTTTTCTCCTTCTTCTTCTTCTTCTTCTTGTGTGTCTTCAACGTTGGAACTACAACCGACATCACCTCTACTGTACACTGGATAATCAACATGCACATAGAGTGTAGGCGGTCTCTCGCAACCCGACGCGTAGTTCATGAACCAACGAGCACATTCATCGTCAGATATCTGATAAATTTCGCCATTTGTCTTGTGCACTATCTTCATTTCACCGCCATCATTATCGAAGTTAAATTTTTTTTGACAGTAACCGGCCAACTTAAAATGTGTAATGTTTTTGGGCAATAGTACCTGAAATTGACTTGGTGGACCGGAAGGAATGAATTCCCACCCATCGTTTGCAAACTCCCATTTACCACCGGAACGAAGATATACTTTAACTTTTTCCTTGAAGGAGGGTGTGGTAACTGAGAAGAGAGCGATGTGTTGGTGGAGGGTGTGGTAACTGAGAAGAGAGCGATGTGTTGGAGAAAAGCATCACCTGCCTGCCTTTTAAAGACCCATTAAATTGCAGTTACAACCCTTAACTTTGTTTTATTGAAAATTTTGGTCCTTTATAAAGACAAAGTAGGACTAGGACCATAGGCCATTATCGTCAACTGACAAAGTAGGCCATACTGAATAATTATAGCTTCAATTGTCACGAATATATGAAAAAGACGACCATGTGCTTTCCTTTCCACATGTGATACTGGGATGTGCCATGTGATATATGAAAAAAAAAATTATTCGTCTGACAAAGTAGGACGACCATGTGCTTTCCTTTCCACATGTGATACTGGGACATGCCATGTGATATATGAAAAACTTTTTTATTCGTCTGACAAAGTAGGACGACCATGTGCTTTTTGTTCCACATGTGATACTAGGATGTGCCATGTGATATATGAAAAAGTTTTTTATTTTTTCAATAAAGTTTTTTATTCTTTTGACAAAGTAGGACGACCATGTGGTTGTGATTATTCGTCTTAATGTGTCAAGGACGACCATGTGGTTGTAATTATTCGTCTTAATGTGTCAAGGACGACCATGTGAAAATTACACAAAGACAAAAAGGGGGAAAATAAATCAAATACAGAGATGCAGCAAAAGGTATGTATTTATTTTTATTAGTTGTGATACAAAAAAAATAACAATGGGCAACCCGCTAATCGGTCGTAGTAGCATAATAATCTGTATAAAGATATAAAGTCTCCGCCATGTAATTTCGCCAATTCTGGGCAACTGTCACCTGATTCCCGTTGGAAGTTATGGTCTTATTATTAATCAGCTGGGATAGGAACATGCTCATAAATACTCCACAATCTCCATGGCTAGAAGCCTGTTGTGGTACATTGTTAGCGTACTTATAACTGAATTTTCTGGCGGCGTTTTTAAGGCGATGCGAATGAATTTTGGACATCAAATAAGGCAGAGTAACTTTCCATTTGTCCATCATTTCGCCAAAGACTTTTCGATAAGCAGAGATATTATTAAAGCTATCGTAGACAACCATAACGAAATCCTTAAGGTTCGAAACCCCTAGGACCCAATGCTGTTGCCCAATGACAATCGGGCAGTAGACCTGGAACAAAACGCCAAACATATAGTTAATAATGGATAAGTTTGAATACAAGTTGTGTAAAATTGATGTAAACTAATTTACACACCCGTTTTAGGTTGACCCACGATATCGAACCTTCGGCCATCCCCGATACCATGTTGATGACAAGGTTAGCACCACGACCATCACTCAAGAACTTCCAAAATCGGCGTTCATCACCGTCCATTCTGCGTCTTGATGACGGCTAAGCATGATATAGCCTACCCATGCATTCACATGCTAGTAAATAGTACGCTAGAAGTTAGAGAATAAATACGGTATATTTTTAAAAACACAATGAACTCAAATTTATATACTCAGATCGCCGGTGAAATCACCATTGCCTTCCTCGCCCAGCAGCGTGCCCCACCACGTCCTGTCAATCTAGGCCGTAAAAAACGGAAGCCTCATCTCGGGCAAACGACTTGCTTTGTACTTTTTGAGGATCATGGCCGCCGTCGTTGATGAGGCTTCCTTGCCCTTGCCTTTTTGTGTCGCCTTAGCCCGCTTTGGAGCTGGCGTCGTATCAGGTTGTTTTGTAAACGTAGTAGTCACATATTGACTTGGTGCCCTCTCTCGTTTGTCCTTGACCACCGGTGTTGTCTCAGCTGTGATGCTGGACGACGACCGATATACATGTAGTCCATGATACGATGGCCCAGCTTGCTTATCACCAAATAACGACCGTTCAACAGATGCGAATGGCTCGAACGATGACTCGAAATCATCAAGCGTAACCTACAAATTAAGATGAATGGTTTTCAGTTAATTTAAAAAAAAAAACAAACTTTTTTACTTACATTCGGCATGTAGGGGATAGGGGCGGTGGAGTACGGCAGCTGATGTTCCCCTAAGCTCGACTGGGGTACATAAAGTCCTAGCTCCGTAGCAACTGACGTAGCCTATTAAATCAATACCGATCATTACCAAGTAAAATATTACAAATCCCGATATAGATAGGTTTTAATACTACTTATTTAACTTACAAGAAAATTAGAGGGGCTCGGTGACATGTATGAAGACGAGGGCATACTCATGATTGCTGGCTGGGGTGGATACTGGGAGTACCCCAAATGGTCACCACTTGTGCCCTTAGAAAGAAGGTTGTTAAATACCACAAAATGGGGTAAAGAAAGAGTTAAATGATTGCTATATAACCATGTTTCATAACTTACCTGCTGCGGATAACAAGACGCCGGAGACGAGAACATGGCTGATCCGGACGGCGTAGATCGGGACGGTTGGCCCCCCATCTTAAAAAAGTATGCAACCGTTGTTTAGTAAACACATTAAAACAATTTTAATCCAAAAGGTTAAAGAATAACTTACATTCATCCTTTCAATCTGTTTCTCCAACTCCTCGATCCTTGCACTATAATCCACATTTTTTTATCGGCATTTATTAGCTTTTGCTCGTCAAGGTGGGTAAACAAATCTCTATCTACTTGCTCCTTGTAGTAATAAAAATCATAGTATACCTCATTCAACCTTTGCCGATCCAACCTGTCCCATTGGGAACCTTATGAGTCCGGGGACGGCTCATAATGTCCACGTGAGGGACTATCGTGATGGCGGATATAGTCCGAAAAGGCTGGCGTAGCCCCACGGACTAAACTGGGGGATTGGGGGTGGTCCACCTCCATAGACGAGTGGGTTGAGGAGCCGGATCCATTGCCGGAGCTAGATGGGGAGGGAGAGCCTTGCGTACGTCGGGGCCTCTTCGATGCACGAAGGCCCTCATGGCTATCGAAGTAAGCATGGCTATCCCTATACCAATTCGTTTCCTGCTCCGAAGGATAAACTACAAGAGGGTAGTGTGGGCGCCGCCCTTCCTGGAAAATTGAAAACATAACACGTTAAGTAAACCATAGTCTTAATTTATTATAAATAGACTTCGAAATACACACAAAAACATACCTCTTGACAATCAAGGAACTCAAGGCACACATTTATATTCAAATTATTGGTTCCTGGTCCAACGAACCCCCCTCGGGGATGTGTCAGAGCATGTAAACCATTGTCGGGAGATTGGAAACACCTCCACAATCCATATCTACAAACATACAACAACACATATAGGTATGCACATTATCATAAAGGAAACAAATTTCAAATTAATAATTATCTAACCTTTAGGGCGTATGCAAAACCCATAATCGACATCTTGTTGTGTTGGTCGCGTCGAGCCCAAGCACGGTTCAACTGCTTGTAGGTCGGTTCCCATGTATAGGTTCCCCATGGATAGTGATTAAATGTTGAAAAACGCTCCACGATATTAAACAGATCGAGATTAACTAACTGGGAAACCTGACGTCCAACGAATACTAGTTCGACGATCCCTAGTAAGCAGACTCGGACAACATCCTCGTCGCTTAAGTTTAACATCTTAAGCTTAATCGTGCTAATAACCGAGGAAAGCTGCAGACGAGACTCGGGATAAGCAGGCTCTCCGCAAGCATCAGGAAAGACCCTCCTTAGGAAGGTGTGCTTTCGGAGGGGAGTGATGTTCGGCAGGACACCAAAACGTAGCCCTGTGATAAGGCAGTAGTCCTCTCGGCCGAAACGAAGGATGTGGCCGGAAATATCAAACCATAACTCCTCCTCCTGTCCTTCAATAGGAGAAATCTGCCTTTCTAGGAACAAGGCTGTCAGAAGACTGTCTTGCGGCTGCACGTTGAGGTCCAACCAAGGACCGAAGGGAGTAGTCCTAAAAAGCTCTTCTCTCGCCGGAGAAACTAAAATAGCAGCCCGAATATCCTTAATCAAGGATATTTTATTTCTTATTGTGAGTACAGGGACCTACATAAGTGTGACTTCCAAAAGTTATTATAAGATTTATAAGTAGGAACTTATAATTAATGCTTTTAAATAAACAGATGTATATTAATTAAACAGATGTATATTAATTAAACAGTTGTATATTAATTAAATAGTTGTATATTAAGCAGTTGTATTACGATATAGTTTTTTTTGGTATTTTTAGATTTTGTTGATAGTCATTCATCAATATTTCATTATTCTAAAATAAATGGCATATACACTTTTGGATTTCCAGGTAGTAGGGGAATCACGTGGATTACTAAAATCCCTACAACCTTAGGGCTATTTACACCCGTTTGACAAAATCTTTCGGTGTTATGCAATTATTTCGTTTAATGAAATACGATTGAACATTTTCATGGGGGTGGAAGTGTGACTTCCAAAAGTTATTATAAGATTTATAAGTAGGAACTTATAATTAATGTTTTTAAACATGTATATTAAACAGGTATATTACACAGATATATATTAAACAAATATATATTAATTAAACAGGTATATTAAAAAAATATATATTAATTAAACATGTATATTAAACAGATATATATTAATTAAACAGATGTACATTAAACAGATGTATATTAATTAAAAAGGTATATTAAACAGATATATATTAATTAAACAAATGTACATTAAACGGATGTATATTAATTAAACAGGTATATTAAACAGTTGTATATTAAACAGTTGTATATTAAATAGTTGTATATTAAACATGTATATTACACAGGTATATTAAGCAGATGTCTGTTAAACAAATATATATTAAACAAACATATATTAATTAAACAGGTATATATTAAATAGACATATATTAATTAAACAGGTATATATTAAACAGCTGTATATTAAACAGGTATATTAAACAGGTATATAAATATAAAATATATGGAAGGTTCAAAATTCAAATACCTAAAATATATAAAAATATAAATACAAAATAAATTTTATAAATTATAAATATAATATACTATAATCTTAACTTTACAGAAACTTAAAAAAATGACACCGAGATGTGGTTTCCATTTTATAACACATAGGGTCTTTCATCTAACTTTTTCGTTAAATATTTGTTTTTAGCATACTTTTCTTTATTTTTCATAAATTTTCAAACTATATGGACCAAATCTGTAATTTACTCTAAACTATATAAATATAGTTTATTAGATAACTATATTTATATATTTTATTAATTATATATTTTTTATATTTTATAAATTATATTACACATATATTATATGTACAGAAAATTGAAACAGAAACTTAAAAAAATGATAAGCGAAAGAAAAACCATGTAAAACATATATTGAATGATTATGTTTATTGAATTTAAAACGAAATAACTTACCATTGCTTGTGGGTTTGGAAATTCCATGTCTTGACGTGTAATGGTTTTTGACGTGGATTGTAAAATTTTCGAAAGCGCGTGAGCTTGAAAAAAAATCTCGGCTTTTGATGATTGTTCTTGTCGTTTTCTGAAGAAAACAATAATTTTGTCTTTTGAGGACAAAATTTCGGCTTAAGATGGGTGTTGATGGTGTGGACCATAACCCTCAATTTATAATAGATTTGTTAAACTTCACCCGTGATTTCTCGCCTCCCAACCAATTCAGCTACCCTATTAATTGCCCAGCTACCCTATTTAATGCCAAACGGTCCAGGAACAGTTGACTACTACGCCAAAAAGTGATGGTGGCATGGAATTTTTCAATCATCGTGTACGAACTTTGCTTACCAATAATGGCCCTTATCATTATTGATCCCAGATCAATCAGGTAACTATGTATTTTAACCAAGAACAATATGAATAAGAATGAATATATCGATTAATGCCTTATGCCATATATCTAACTGGTAGAATCGTGGTTACATTGATACCTCTCTTCTAACTCTCTGTTATGATCTAGCTATATGCTTTCTCTTCTAATCTAGACCTAGCATCCCTATTTATATGAAGCATAAACGTGTAATAAGGAAACTAGCAAAGTATTCATTATACACTTGCCTTATTTACATGAAATCTTCTACAATTAAACCTTCCATATTGTCTTTTGATGACTTTTCAGTTTGACCCTTCATGTCTTCAATAATTGTCATCTCTGATACAATATTTTCAGACCTAACAATCTCCCCTTTAACCCCTTTGTATTCGAGATTACAATTCAGCAAATCAGCACTCTAAAAATATTTTGAAGACGATGAAACTTTTGTCAACAAATCTTCATGTTGAATCTTTTGATCCGCCTATGAGTATGATCACTTGATAAGCTTTGTAGCTCCCCTTAACCTTAGCGTAACATTTAGTAACAGAATATCGAACGAGTCGTGAAGTCGTAGGGTAAAATCTTCCTTCAAATATACACGAGAAGATGCAAAGAGGGTTCTTGGGTCTTTGAGATGCGAGGACTTTACTGTGCTCGTGAAAGTCAATGCGACAACTTGATTCTCGAGTAAGGGGAATGCGATAAACTGAGTTATCGGATATTTGAGATGCGATTAACATCAAGTCGTTGTTCCGTGTGATCTTTTTACGTGTATTTGATATACACTTTCTCCCCCTCATAATGATTAGGAGAATCCGAAGCATTATGAATGATCAAAGACATGAAATGGAAGTGATCAAACATGAATGTGAAATAATGGGTAAAAAGATAACAATTATCACTCAAATCAAAATAAATTCAATTGAGTAGCCTATTTTCAGTGTTGGCATCATGTTAGCATTGATAGGACTTCCAGTTATCACAGAAGTAAGTTAGGAACTAACTTCTCAAACTGTTCCGATATAAACAAAAAATTACGCTTGTGGAATCACAAAGATTCGTGCAAAGTGTAAAAAAATGATATATATATATATATATATATATATATTTTGTCTCGAGAGACTCAATGTGCACAAAATAAGAAGTTTGAAGACCGGAGGTGTGTCTTCTTGTTTCAATATCTAAACCTTCCAAGTGAAGAATAGATAGATGATAAGCTTAATCTCCGTGATGTATTAAACAAGCACCTTTTGTAAGATACTTGAGTAGTTAGGTGGGGTGACACAAGTTATCGATGTTAGGTTATGTCTATTTTCAATATTCATCTCCAAAGAATCAAGAATGAATAGATTGTGTGGCTACCCGGATAAATGTTTAGGTTTTGGTAAAGACCAAATATTTTCTTTTAAGTCTTGTCACAATCTCACTTTTTATTTAACACACAAGCACTTAATCTCTCAACATTTAATCTCAATCATACCCTTTCAAAATATCTAACCTAGGGATATGTTTCATGGGTCGGTCATTCCGGCTCTGGATTGACCATTGAAACTTCTAGTTCCAAACACACAAAGAGTTGAAACATTGAAGTCTGAGTTCCGAACTGATGTATTCAGAAGTCAAAATGCAATGTAAAACGGGTTTTGAATTGAGATATTCAGAAGCCAAATTAAGAGCAGGTCCATAGTTGAGATACTATGAAGCTAAACAATAAAGTATAAAAATATGGTACTCCCCCTCAAAAGAAGCATAACCTTTGAATGATCAAGTCATGTGATGTGAATATTCTATATTAGAACACCAGGGCCGTTCCTATATTTTTGGGGCCCTGTTACATATTGGACAACAAACCGAACAATAAAGAAAATAAAATACCATATACTATACTAAATGTCTCACAAATTAAAAGAACAAAACAAGGTTTAAAATGACAAAGTAACGTGTGACATTCACTTAAACAAAATTTATTCTTCTAACATTTTTCGAAACAAAGTCTTCAATCAAATCTTAATAGTCAACATTTTTCAAGAATCCACTTTCAATAGCTATCAAGGCAAGAACGTTAAGTCTTTCTTGTGTCATTGTGGAACGCAAATACGACTTCAACAACTTCAACTTCAAAAAACTTCTTTCTGTAGATGCAACTGTAACAGGAATAGTCAACAAAATTCTATAAGCAATAATGGCATTAGGAAAGCATCCAACATTTCTCAAATACTCTAAAATATCAAAAGGTCCCATCTTTTGATTTGGTAAATAATCTTGAAGCAACTTTAATTCCACATACAAGTCATGCCCATCAACATCAGATTGGTTGTGTTTATTGACTGCAATTTCAAAATTAGTACAAGAAGACTTCAAACATTCATTATCCAAAGAACACAACTTATCAAAAGTAAATAAAAACCCAAACACACTTTCATATTCTTGGTATTATTCAAACCTTCTATTTAATGAAGCAATTGCATGATCAACAACACATAAGAAATAATTAACTCTAAATGATTCCTTTGCAGATTGGGAAGTAATTTCAGATGCATCACTTGGATTTTCATCAAAATGTATTTTTCTTCGAATTTCACGTCTTTGAGGAAACAATGGATCAATATTCAATTCAGTGGCAATTTTCTTTGCTAATTCTATAGCATCTAAAAACCCGGTTTCTCTATATCCCTCAAAATAAGAAATCAACCCCTTAACTTGTTCAATAGCAACATCAATTGGCATATGCTTTGATTGTAAGTGTTTGCTAACCATATTTACGACATATAATATATCATACCAAACCATAATCGACACCAGAAACTCAAAATCACCAAGCTCATTTTGTGCCAAAGATTTTGCTTCACTTCTTATTTTTGAATCGTTATCAATTTCAGCCACTTGAAGTAAATTTTGCCTTATATCTAGAACTTGAAATCTTATAGCTTTTACACTATCAATACGACTCTCCCAACGTGTCGTTGACAATGACTTGACTGTCCGTCCTTTTACATTATCTTTAAACACTTGCCATCTCTTAGTAGAATTAGCAAAAATGGTATAAATACGATGAATAATTCCAAAAAAATCTCTAACTTTACCACATGTGTTGGCTATGTCACACAAAGTCAAATTTAGACTATGAGAAGCGCAAGACGTATAAAATGCTCTAGGATTTATATCTAATAGTTTCTTTTGTACTCCTTGATGTTTTCCCTTCATATTTGAACCATTATCGTAACCTTGTCCTCGCACATCATCTATATTTAGACCAAGACTCTTTAATTCATCTTGTAAGACATCAAACAAACCTTAGCCTGTTGTATCATTAACCTCCAAAAATCCTAAAAAAAGATTCCTCAATGCTAGTAGTTGTAGAAGAGACATTTACATACCTTAATATTAAAGACATTTGCTCTTGATGACTTATATCGGGAGTGCAATCAAGAATAACAGATAAATGTTTTGCCTCTTTTACCTTTTTAACAATTTCATATTTGATTCTCCTACCAAGCAAATCTATCAACTCATTTTGGATTTTATTGCCAAGATAATGAAAATGCATATCATCATTAGTTATATGTTGAACATGATCTTGAACAATTGGGTCAAATTCAACCAACAATTCAGTTAAGCCTAAAAAGTTACTGTTGCTGTTTTCATACAATCTTGAATTAGTGCCACGAAATGCAAGGTTACGTTTTGCAAGAAACTTCACAATAGAAACAATTCTTACCAAGACTTTTTTCCAGTGACTTTTTTCTTTCTCAATTTGGGTTTGAGCAACTTTGTCAGTAGTTTGATTCTTTTGAAGTCTTAGGCGCAAATCGTACCAAGTTTTCATATTGATTACATGATCTATACTTGTTTCATGTTCCTTAAGTCTAGTGCTGAGGTGTGACCAATCGCCAAATCCGCCATTCGTTAGTTGACCTTTTATATGTCTTTTTTTTAAAAACTTACAACAAAAACAAAAATATCTTATCCAGCTCTACAGAATAGACAAGCCAATCTCTATCACACTTTTCTCCATTTGGTAAAATTCTAGTATACCATGTGTTAGAAAACAGTTTAGAAAATTTATCTTTGGGGCCTTTCTTAACAGGTAAGTCTCTTTTAGGATCCTTTGTAACAAGCAAATCAATCATTTTAGAATCCAAAAAATCCCAATTTCTAGGATCAAATATATCTATACTATTAAAAGCATCGTTAACATTAGTAGCATCATCAACATTAGTAGCATCATCAATATTAGTGTCATAAAAAACATCATTCGAAGCATTAGCATTAACATTAGTATCATCAAGAATATCATTAGAAGCATTAGCATTAACATTAGTATCATCAAAAATATATTAGAAGCATTAGCATTAACATTAGTATCATCATCAACATTAGTATCATCAAGAACATCATTAGACGCATTAACATTAATATCCTCATTTAAGTCAATTTTATTGCCAACTAAGTTCTCCAAATCAGGATTTTCATGACAAGCATCAACATGTTGATTTGGAAGAGAAGATTGTGATTCTTTAGTGAAAAATTTATCAAGATAACCTCTTCGAGACTTTATTATCGCTTCAATTCTATTTTTCTTTTTACGTTTTTGACATCCAGAATCATACTTTCTAACCCCATAAGACATAATACGACTGAAATAAGTAAAAGGCTATAAATGAACAAAAAAACCTGGATTGAAGATTGAAGATGCTTTTGATTCTTGGTTCTCCCAAGTCCCAAAGGCCCAAAACTTTTGACTACACTGCAAATACAGATAAACAATATCAATATGAATTTCTGATTTCTAAAAGGCCAAAACTAAAGAATAGAGACTAAAGTTAATTTTGATTCTTAACCTATTAACCTAAACAATAATATTATCCTAATCTGACTAGTGACTAAGTATGTTAAATTGTTAATTTCCAACTCAATAAACCTAAACAATTATGGTTCTGTTTTTTTTGTGTTGCTCACTTGCTGTTTGGTGTGGTGATAGTGAGGTCAAGGTGTAACTTTGTTGAATAGCTTTTGTTTCATTATATAAAACTTCCTGCCATTTTCAAAAAAAATAAATCTAAACAAGTAAATAACTAAATATCATAATTCATAGCATAATCTAATATTTCAAAAAATACAACCACCAATTGTCAAAGTCCATACAATAAACAAAGAACTAGATGCCAAATTCATAAAGCAAAGCCACTAAAGCAAAAGTAATCAAAACAAAGACATGAAGCAGGAAGTTTGCAAGCACCCACTGTTGAATACCATAATCTAATTTACATAGAATCATAGCGTAATCTAATTTTTCAAGGTGCAAAATCATAGCATAATATTAATCTAGTTTACATAGAATTGGAATTTACCTATGGCTGTTGTAACGCCCGGAAATTTCGTATGAAAGGATTGTGAAAAATAACATTATAATATTATTATTTATGGCTAAATGAAAGGTTTCAAGTGTATAATGTTGGGTTGTAATGAATTGGAGGAAAGGGATGGAAGCCGGAAGAATTTTGACATCCGGTACAAATTGGGCGACTATGACACGACGACTATGCCAGTGTCATAGTCGCAAGGCATAGTCGCATAGGAAGGAAATCAGAAAAAAAAAAATCGGGACTTTCGGTACATTTCTTGCGAGAATGACATGCGACAATGCCAAGGGCATTGTCGCCAAGGGCATAGTCACCCGGTTCAATCAGAAGGCAAATATAGACGGGTTTCAGCTCAGTCTTCTCATTTTATCAGATATTAGTTTAG
This sequence comes from Silybum marianum, assembly GCA_036898165.1. NCBI lineage: Eukaryota > Viridiplantae > Streptophyta > Magnoliopsida > Asterales > Asteraceae > Silybum > Silybum marianum. The sequence continues at coordinate 13,131,050 of CM072538.1, read as the reverse complement.
GCACGAGAGCATTTTCAACAGAGGCGATTTTAGGGCATTTATTACCCTCATCTATCTCATCTCATCACACTTATTACTTCAAATAAGTGGAAGATTCAAGTTAAGATTCAAGTGTTAAAGCTTCAAGTGATGGTGTCTTGACTCTTTTCAGCTACTACCATCACCTTCATCTTCTCTAGGAGATTTTCTAGGGTTTTCCTAACCCTAGCTACATGACTTCATTTCTAAACCTTTACAAACCTAATACTTGTTCTAAATGCTATTGTCTACTCTTTTTAAGTTATGATTTGAAGTATTATTGCATTTAGTTAAGTTTGGGTATTTTAGGTCAAAATGAGGATTTTGGGGATTTTGATCTTGGTTATGAAATGGGTAATTTAAATGGTTTTATCTTACATGGAAATGTCTCTAGATGAGAAAATATTTGAGTGTGGAACTAAAACTATTTGACCTAATTTTCGGTAAAGTTCATATTTCAAAAGGAAACATTTATATAAAGGTTTTTCGGTAAATGAAAAACCATCACTATGTCTTGTTTGGTGTAGTTGATTTATAGACTAGAATGTAATGGATCCATTGGCATATAAGTCGGTCTTTTATCGGGATTTTTGTCCCCTTTCGGTCAACGTATAGGATCATCGAGTGCCGTACATAAATTTTATTATTGATTGACATCAGTAGCCTTTGATCCTTGCGTGGGTGCTAACTAAGATCATCGAGTATCGTACATTATTGTATTATTGGTTGTCACCAATAGCCTTTGATCTTTAGCACGAGCTCTAAGACTGGAATCATCAAGAGCCGTACATTAATTGAATTATTGGTCGTTACCAATAGCCTTTGATTCCTAGGGAAAACTCTAACATGAATAGTGACTTATTTTATATCTGTCACTAAGAATGGTATTATCGGGTCTCCCCCGGTTACTTTCAAAAGAACCTTGCTCACCAAGAGTAAGCTTTCAGTTGAGTTAATTGAGATAAAGTCTTTCACTCTTTCAAAAAAATGTTTTACGTCTTTATCCATTTAACTGTTTTTTCTCACTAGGCGTAAGCCTAACACTTGGTGTTAAATGCCATGTTTAGCAGGTGTTCGGGATAGCGGGGCTTCGTAATGAGGAGCGTAGTATGTGCCGGTGAAGGCACTCTTTTTGGGTTTACACCGTAGTGTGTAAACATTGGAGCAGATAGAAACATTATTTTGAGGATATTAGTGACGCCCGACTGTAATCTATGTTCCTGAATTGTATAGATTATTAGGTTGTCATTTAGTATCCTAATTGAAGATATAAAATCCGTTACTTTATCCCCATTTAGTGGGTGATTTTATATATTCTGCATTTTATTTTCAGTTTAAATTAGCTCTAATTTTTAGGGTGTTACAAGTTGGTATCAGAGCTCTAGTTTAAGCGAACTAGGTATGAACTTAAGATGCCTAGACTTAAGCTGAGACTTTAAGTATCGAATAATGAGAATGGGTAGACACTCTTGAGATAAGAGAGATTTAGAGTCGACGGAAATGCATTAACTATGAAATGTGACTTTGGTAATGAGAATTCTTACTGGTATGATATATTCAAAATATCACGTAGCTAATGCTATTTTGTTATATTGTTATGTGAGTATACTTATTTTACTATGGTTATGAAGATTGGTGAATGTATCATACGTATTTATGTTAGCTTTGTCTTACTCCTATTCTCGTGTATGTGGCAGTCAATCATGGTGAACACTCGGAGCAGACGAGAGACCTCACAACATGGTCGTGGGGCAATTTAGTCCACGGTCGACCAACCTGCGCTAGTTACCAATACCGCTCCTCCGATACCTAGTATGTTGAGAGGGAGGGTCGACATTGTTCCACAAAACAACATTATCCCTACTAATAAAGTCTTGGAGGAAGCTACTCCCGAGACGCTTATGATGGATAATATGATGAGGGCTATGAATGAAGCCATGGCCCGTCAACAAAATTTTTTCATGAAGGCTTTGGAGGATAGGGATGCTAGCAACCGTAGACATGAAACAGTTGCGGAAACCTTAGATGTCGTGGGATCCGGAGGTGGGAATGAGATCCCAACTGACGGAGTGGTAACCGTGGATGTGAGGCAAGGGGGTAGAGTTTGCTCCTACAAGACTTTCCTATGTTGCAAGCCACCGGAGTTTGCCGGTTCCGATGATCCAATGGCATGCATAAATTGGCTTCGAGAAATTGAACAAGCCTTCAGATCGTGTGACTGCAAAGAGAATCAAAAGGTCAAGTTTGCGTCTCAACTACTTAGAGGGATGACCCTTACTTGGTGGAACATAATCATCTCAACTATTGATGCAATGGTCTAAGCCAAGATGAGTTGGGCCTCTTTCAAGAAGAAGATCTTGGAAGAATATTGCATTGAGCAAGAGATGGATATAATTGAAGAAGAGTTTCGATCCCTCAAGAAAGGGAATTCTTCGGTGAGGGAATACACTCGTCTCTTCATGGACAAATTGAACTTGGTGGGGGCATGCGGCTTCTACGGAGAAGGATAAAGTGAAGGCTTACTTGAGAGGCCTACCAACGGACATGATGGCGATGGTCCGAAATTCTAAGGCCACCAATTTGAGGGAGACGATTGAAGAAGCAAAGGCAATGGAAAGGGTCTATGCTAAAGGAAGACAAGAGAAGGAAGTCGTGGGAGAGAAGAGAAAGTGGGAGGGCAACTCTATGCCTCCCAAGAAGTCAAACTTTAATAACAACAATCGTGGGGGCAACCCCGGACGGGAAGCTAGATGGTGTTCCCGTTGTCAGAGAAAACATCACGGCGGTTGTGACCCAAGCCTTACCAACTGTCGCAAGTGCGGAAAGCCCGGGCATGCCCTAGAAAATTGTCCCGTCAAAGGACTCGTTTGCTTTGAGTGCAAGGAGCCGGGGTATTTCAAAAGAGATTGCCCGAAGTGGAAAACGGGAAGAAACTCTGGGAGGAAGGAAGATACCCCTAAAGCTAAGGGGAGAGCTTTCAAGATGACCACGGATGAGGCTAAGGCGGCGCCGGACATTGTATCGGGTACGTTACTTGTTAACTCCGTTCCCGCTCATGTTCTTTTTGATTCCGGTGCTACCTTTTCTTTTGTGTCTTCTACCTTCTACCCAAAACTTCATACGCCTGTTAGCATTTTAGAAGATGCTTACGTTTTTTAAATAGCCGATGGTAAGCACGTTTTAGTTCGGGATGTTCTCAAAGGTTGTGTGTTAGAGATCGATAGGGAATAAGTTTGGAGTAAACCTCATGCCTATGGAAATAGGAGGGTTTGATGTGATAATAGGAATGGATTGGTTGGTCGAGAACCATGCTGAAATTGTATGCTCCAAGAAGATGATTCGGGTCCCGTTAGCGGATGGCGGTATTGTAGTGGTGTACGAAGAAAGGAGGGAGGGTGAAATAGAATTATTGACATTGACAAAAGCACGCAAATGCTTAACCAAAGGATGTCCTTCATTCTTGGCATACGTTCTAGATGCTAAGTTGGAAAAGAAAAAGCTTGAAGATGTTCGTATTGTTAGGGAGTTCCCGGATGTTTTTCCCGATGACTTGCCCGATTTACCACCAGATAGGCAAGTGGAGTTTTGTATAGATCTTGTGCCGGGAGCTGCTCCTGTAGCTAGAGCACCTTACCGGTTGGCACCATCCGAGATGCAAGGGATGATGGCACAACTACAAGACCTCTTGGAGAAGGGTTTTGTGAGACTAAGTTTGTCGCCATGGGAAGCACCGGTGTTATTTGTAAAGAAGAAAGATGGCACAATGAGGATGTGCATTGATTATAGAGAGTTAAATAAAGCGATCGTAAAGAACAAGTATCCACTTCCAAGAATTGATGACCTCTTTGATCAACTTCAAGGAGCGGGCTGTTTCTCAAAGATCGATATTCGTTCGGGTTATCACCAAGTAAGGGTGAGAGAAGATGATGTGGCAAAAACGACGTTTAGGACACGTTATGGCCACTACAAGTTCCTAGTCATGCCTTTTGGTTTGACGAATTCACCGACGATATTTATCGACTTGATGAACCGAGTATGTAGGCCTTTCTTTGACAAGTCGGTAATTGTATTTATTGACAACATACTTGTTTATTCTAAAGATGAGTCGATCACGAGCAACACCTCCAGGAAGTTCTTGAAGTTTTGAGAGAAGAAAAGTTATACGCTAAATTCTCGAAGTGCGACTTTTGGTTAAAGGAAGTCCAGTTCTTGGGTCACGTCGTTACACAAGCCGGAGTGAAAGTGGACCCTTCCAAGATTGAAGCAATGATGGATTGGGAACCACCAAAGAGTCCGTCAGAGATTCGTAGCTTTTTGGGATTAGTGGGTTATTATAGAAGGTTTATTCAAGATTTCTCCAAGGTTGCTTCTTCCTTGACGGCATTGACAAAGAAGAACGTGAAGTTTGTTTGGACCGAAAAGCAAGAGAAAGCCTTTCGGACTCTCCAAAAGAAATTGTGTGAAGCTCTGATTCTTTCATTACCGGAAGGATCCGAAGATTTTTTAGTATATAGTGATGCATCCAAGATGGGATTAGGTTGCGTGTTGATGCAAAGAGGAAAGGTGATTGCGTATGCGTCAAGACAACTTAAAGATCACGAGAAGAATTATCCTACCCATGACTTGGAGTTAGCGGCGATAGTTTTTGCTTTGAAATTGTGGCGGCATTATCTTTATGGTACCAAGTGCACTCTCTATACCGACCACAAAAGCTTGAAATATGTCTTTGATCAAAAGGAACTGAATATGAGGCAAAGGCATTGGCTCGAACTACTTAAGGATTATGATTGTGAGTTACTTTACCATCTGGGTAAAGCCAACGTGGTAGCGGATGCTTTGAGTCGAAAGGAGTACGGTAGTGGAACGCGTGCCATGCTTACGCGAATTAATGTGATGTCTAGCTTGATTGACTGAATCAAAGTATCTCAAGCGGGAGCACTTTTGGAAGAAAACCTCAAGGATGAGGTGATGGTGAAACAACACCTACTCTTGACGGAAGACGGCCGTGGTTTGAAGTTGTTTCAAGGCCGTATTTGGGTGACTAAGTTAGGGGGTAACCGTGAATTGTTATTGGAAGATGCACACAAGTCCAAGTTTTCTATTCATCCGGGTAGCACCAAAATGTATAGAGACTTGAAGTTGACTTATTGGTGTCCCGTTATGAAGTTGGATGTGGCTAATCATGTAGAAAGATGTGTTACGTGTTTGCAAGTGAAAGCGGAATATCAACGACCATATGGGAGCCTCTAATCTTTAGAGATACCTGAATGGAAGTGGGAGCACCTTACCCTGGATTTTGTGACCAAATTGCCAAAGACTTTGAGGGGTCATGATACTATATGGGTAGTGGCAGACCGATTGACTAAGAGCGCTCACTTCTTGCCTATGCGGGAGTCCAGACCCGTTGATAAGCTTGCAACATTGTATGTGAACGAGGTCGTGTCAAGGTATGGTGTGCCTTTGACTATCGTCTCGGACCGAGATAGTCGATTCACTTCAAATTTTTGGGAAGGCTTACAGAAGGGATTAGGCACGAAAATTCATCTAAGTACCGCGTACCACCCCAAACCGATGGCCAAAGCGAGATGATTATTCAAACTTTAGAAGATATGCTTAGATCGTGTGTCATCGATTTTGGTGGGAGTTGGGATTCGCACCTACCGCTTGTGGAGTTTGCCTACAACAATAGTTACCATTCTAGCATTGGAATGGCACCGTTTGAAGCCTTGTATGGGAGAAAATGTAGGACTCCGATATGTTGGTTAGAAGCGAAGGAGAAACAATTTGCCGGTCCCGAGATCGTGCAAGAGACAGCCGGCAAGGTGAAAGAGATCCGACAACGGCTTAAGGCGGCTCAAGATCGCCAAAAGAGCTACGCCGATAAGAAAAGAAGACCCATGGAGTTCCAAGTGGGCGACCGTGTGATGATAAAGGCGTCTCCTTGGAAAGGCATTATTCGTTATGGGAAGCGTGGGAAGCTTAGTCCCCGTTTCCTCGGGCCGTTTAAAATATTGGAAAGAGTGGGACGTCAAGCCTATAGGTTGGAATTGCCACCCGAAATGACCGGCATACATCCTACGTTCCACATTTGTTATTTAATGAAGTGTTTAGCGGAAGAAGAGAGTGTAATACATCTCTTAGAGATTCACGTTGATAATAGTCGTTGCGTGGAAGAACCGGTAGCAATTCTAGAAAGAAAGTCTAAAATGCTTCGGCATAAAGAAATCGTCATGGTGAAAAAAAAATCGGGACTTTCGGTACATTTCTTGCGAGAATGACATGCGACAATGCCAAGGGCATAGTCGCCCGGTTCCATCAGAAGGCAAATATAGACGGGTTTCAGCTCAGTCTTCTCATTTTATCAGATATTAGTTTAGGCATGAGAGCATTTTCAGCAGAGGCGATTTTAGGGCATTTATTACCCTCATCTACCTCAGCTCATCACACTTATTACTTCAAATAAGTGGAAGATTCAAGTTAAGATTCAAGTGTTAAAGCTTCAAGTGGTGGTGTCTTGACTCTTTTCAGCTACTACCATCACCTTCATCTTCTCTAGGAGATTTTCTAGGGTTTTTCTAACCCTAGCTACGTGACTTCATTTCTAAACCTTTACAAACCTAATACTTGTTCTAAATGCTATTGTCTGCTCTTTTTAAGTTATGATTTTAAGTATTATTGCATTTAGTTAAGTTTGGGTATTTTAGGTCAAAATGAGGATTTTGGGGATTTTGATCTTGGTTATGAAATGGGTAATTTAAATGGTTTTATCTTACTTGGTAATGTCTCTAGATGAGAAAATCTTTGAGTATGGAACTAAAACTATTTAACCTAATTTTCGGTAAAGTTCATATTTCAAAGGGATACATTTATATAAAGGTTTTTCGGTATGAAAAACCATCACTATGTCTTGTTTGATGTAGTTGATTTATAGACTAGAATGTAAAGGATCCATAGGCATATAAGTCGGTCTTTTATCGGGATTGTTGTCTCCTTTCGGTTAACGTATAGGATCATCAAGTGTCGCACATAAATTGTTATTATTGATTGACATCAATAGCCTTTGATCCTTGCGTGGGTGCTAACTAAGATCATCGAGTGTCGTACATTATTGTATTAATGGTTGTCACCAATAGCCTTTGATCTTTAGCACGAGCTCTAAGACTGGAATCATCGAGAGCCGTACATTAACTGTATTATTGGTCGTTACCAATAGCCTTTGATTGCTAGGGAAAGCTCTTAACATGAATAGTGACTTATTTTATATCCGTCACTAAGAATGGTATTATCGGGTCTTCCCCGATTACTTTCAAAAGAACCTTGCTCACCAAGAGTAAACTTTCAATTGAGTTAATTGAGATAAAGTTTTTCACTCTTTTAAATAAATGTTTTACGGCTTTATCCATTTAACTGTTTTTGTTCACTAGGCGTAAGCCTAACACTTGTTCTTAAAGGCCATGTTTAGCAGGTGTTCGGGATAGCGAGGAGTGTAGTGATGTGCCGATGAAGGCACTCTTTTTGGGTTTACACCGTGAGGAGTGTAGTGATGTGCCGATGAAGGCACTCTTTTTGGGTTTACACCGTAGTGTGTAAATATTGGAGCAGATAGAAACATTATTTTGAGGATATTAGTGACACCCGACTGTAATCTATGTTCCTGAATTGTATAGATTATTAGGTTGTCATTTAGTATCTTAATTGCAGATGTAAACTCCGTTATTTATCCCCATTTAGTGGGTGATTTTATATATTCTGCATTTTATTTTCAGTTTAAATTTGCTCTAATTTTTAGGGTGTTACAGCTGTCACTTTTCAAATTGAAATTGAGAACCAAAAGGTCTTGCCCAAATCTGAAAATTGCTTCTGCCGTGTTAATCAATAAGAACCAAGACTCCAAACTCCAAACTCGTAGTTGATCAATTGAGGTGAAGAAACAGTCGAATGAAACTTTATTTTTGTATGTTATGCGATGTCGATTTACTCGATTGTAAGAGAAAAATTTGAGATACGCCTCTCGTAGTATACATAGGAAGAAGATTAAGCTGTTTGGAAGTAGCCGATTTCTTTGCCGTTGAAGAACCAAAGCGTTCATCTTGGAGAGTTTCAATCGTTGGTTACTCAGTTGCAGAAACAGAAGGCTTTAAGCAAGGAGAGATTGACGACGTCTATGGATTTGTCGATTAGAATAGATGGTCGTCTCCTTGTTCTTGATGGAAAAATAGGGATCTGGGTTGAAATTAGGCCTTAAAATAAATTTGCGCCCCATATTTTTTGGGGGCCCTGTTCACTTGAGCAGTTGTAACAGACTAAAGCACGGGCCTGTAGAACACACATGACATTCCTGCAAAACAGATTAAAAAGATTTTGGTACCCAAGTTTTGTTGGGTCCTCGAAGGTTAGCTATAGAGACATTAAATAGGGAAGTGGGGATACTATAAGTACCATAACACTTATGAACGAACCTTTGATCGACAAAATCATTTGTTCTGCAAGTAGAACAACAAACCTTAGTCGCGCTTAAATTGATTAGCTGATTGATTGACCTGATAAAATAAGGCAAAGTAGTCTTTTAAATAAATGATTTTGCATCAACTACAGGAGATGTATGTGGCAAGTTTCCAACACTATCATCTGTAGTTGACTTCTTTCTCCATACCATTTTAAACTTATTAAAATTACCAGTATTAGCAACAAAATCATTGTGTAAACGATTAGAATTATTAATATGAGAATTTGAAGAACCATATGTTTTGGAGCTGTTAGAATAACTATTGACTTAACACTCGAAAATCAGTTATTCTTACAGACACTTTTTGGAGAAAGAGGATTCGTTTTATGAATTGAACTTGAAGAAATTTGTAAGAGAAAATAGAATCAATATTCGTTGAAATATCATGTGGAGAAAGAACAGAAGTATCGGGACTAAACTGTTTAAAATTTTCAACTTTAACTGAATTCTCTTTATTTTGCTTTGAAATTACATCTTCAAGTTCTCTGATTTGCATAAAAGATGATTTCTTATTATCCGACAAACTAAAGTTCAAAATTGGTTTAGCTTCAAGAACTTTTTCAAGTTGCTTGAGTTTGTCGGATAAATAATCTTTTTCTTCCATAAGCAAATCATATTTACTTTGAAATTCAGATCTCAAATTCTTTTCATTCACAAGATTTGTTTCTAAAACAGATAATTTATTTGAAAGTTTAATGATTTCCGCTTCAAATACTTTTCTTTCATTCTCAACATCTGATAGGGGTTTTAACACACCTACAGACAGGGCAATTAAGATTAAACGCAAGTATACTTCTAGCCCTAATGTCGTATTTCAAGTAATAAAAGTGGTATAGAGTACCGAGTTATCGTCCACATGAATTGTAGTAAAAGCTTAATAAAAGTATAATGAAAGAAATGATTTTAGATGATGAATTGGAAGATTAAGATTGATTTGGATTTCAATGATTGCTTTAACAAAATAAAGAAAGTAGTATGGGTGTAAGATTTCTGGTAAGACATAAACACAAATTCAAGTGGACCAATACCTTTCAGTATTGAAGTTTCAGAATAACAAGTTCCATCATCTATTTTAAGGGTATTCCTTTCAGACTTCAATACCTGCACTGATGTTTAGATTCAACCCATGTTTCTATGCAGTATCAGTACTAGTGGCAGTGCAGAGAAGAGTCCTCAAAATATATGGATAACAACTTTCGCTGTTTAAAATCACTCTCTCGAGCAGATTCCCATGTCAAGTGGCCCCTCTCAGAGTCCGAGTACACTTTAACACTTTGACAAGCAACCAACCCGTCGAGAATTAATCAATTTAAATAAAATAGATGACAACTTTCGTTGTCAGCAACTCTCTCAAGTCTACTTCCCATGTCATCTAAATTGACGTGCATTTAATGGTTCCTCTCAGAGTCCATGGCACTTTAGCACTTTTCAAAGTGATCAACTTGTCAAGAAGTGTCATTGGCTTTATAAAACTTGAAGTGAAACGATGGAACATTGTTATTGAGAAACAATGTCCACCATCTTTTAGATTATAATCTCATCATTTGCCTCACACCCGCACTTAAGAAATTTAGCTACTCATACTGGAAAGTAAGTGCAAGGAAATGTAAATAACTGAAAGTAATTGCATTAATTTAATTGCGGAAATTAATTGCATAAAATTAAAGACAGAAAATAAAGAACTGAATCTAAATGACAAAAAATAATTTGCTGAAAATAAATGACTTAAAGCAAATTGCAGAAAATAAATAACATAATTTAAAGACAAGAAAATAAAGGAAAGTAAAGGTGCAAAGAAGTAACAAATGAAGATCACTTAAATACTTGAAATATATAAATCAACCAAGGTACTTGAGATGTTCAAGTATAAAATGTTTTAGAGCTTTACTTGGCTCTCACCCCAAGTTGATTACAAACAACTAAGCCAACCTCTATTTATACTACCAATAGAGGGGGCAATATGCAAATACAAAATACTTGATGACCAAGTTTCCCTAAAGTCAACAAAAGTACAATACCTAACTTAACCAACAAGTATTATAATAACTAGACATTAAGGTCTTCAAAAGTCTTTTAAAGCTTTCCTCTTCAAATTACAAAAAGTCAGGTTAAGCCCTTGCTTCCACAGCTGAATCCATTAAGCCCGTCAAAAAGCCAAAAACCAACAGCCAACAATGTTGTATGAATGCTGCACAACACTGCCCTGTTCAAAACACCAAAATAAGCCTACAAATGGTACTAAAACGGATTAAATCACAACTTTTGGCTTCATGACCCAGGTATTTCTAAAGGTTTATCAACATCTTTCTCTAAACGTTTATTCTTATCGGAAATTAAAATATTCTTTTTCAAAACAATTTTCTTATCACTTTCAAACACTTTTCTTTCATCATCTAGAATTTTCTGAAGCTTTAAAAGTTGCTTTGATAGCTTCATACATTTCGTTTCAGATGATTTTTCATTCTAAAATCACAACTTGCTCAAAATCGGACACTTGTTAAGAAAGTTTTCTAATGGTCAACTCACAAGTTTTAATTTTTCTTTCAAAAGTTTTTCGCTCAATTTCAAACTTGTGTTTGTCATCAGAAGTTAATTTCCTTTCTTTCTCAAATTTCTCAAATTAAGATATTTTACTTGAAAGAGCAACACTATAAGTCTCAGAATCTATAAGCTTTTCTAACTCAGAAACTTTGTTCAAAATTTATTTTTATCAACTCAAGATTTTTCTTTTTACAAAAGTCTTCATACCTCATTAGGGGTGAGTGACATGCAATGAGAATTCATTGCATAAAGCACCTAATCTTACACTTTTAGGTAGTTTATTTTACATTTTACCCCGATATTTGAGTCCTTTCTTTTATTATTTTTCCTTTTCTTAAATCATGGAGCTAAGTAGTGATTTACCTGTTTTACTAGTAAAAGGATGAAGATTAATATTAAAAATATTGGTGCAGGCAGTTAATGCTGCAACATTCTTGCATTAGGAAGGGAAAGTGGCTTTTTGGAAGAGCTTAATGGTTTTAAGTTATAAGCGAGCTTCGTACACAAAAACAAAGACTTTTTCAGCTAATTAAAAGCTTGCATGAGCTCAAGATATAGAAGATTTGCATTTTGACTTTGTGTACTTTATTATCCATTGGGTAATAGCATTATCCATTAGACTCTTATCTTTTGTTTCCTCCTCATGGTAGTATAAATATGAGGAGTTGATTTTCTTTTTGATCCATCCCACTTCAGATTGTAATCTGATTTCACTCTCTCTAATGCAAGTATGAAGTTTTAAGTTATAAGTGAGTTCTTGAGTTCTCGAGTTTTTATTTAATTATTGCTTACTGCAGTTATTTGCTGCAGCGTTCACCTGCTGTTTTACTTTCATTATTTACTTGCAATCTAATTTATGTCATTTACATACAAGTCATTTAAATTCAGCTATTTATTTATGTCTTTCCTTATTGTCTTTTACATTTCATGTACTTTACTTTCAGTTATGAGTAACTAAATATATTAGTGTGGGTATGGGACAAAGGGTGAGATTGTAAACCAAAGGAAAGTGGACGTTGTTTTTCAATGACGATGTTCCATTATTTTATTCGAAGTTTTATCAAAACCAATGATACTTCTTGACGAGTTGATCACTTTGAAAGTGTTAAAGTGCCATGGACTTAGATATAAGCCATTGAAATGCACGTCAACTTGAATGATATAAGAGGTAGACTTGAGAAAGTTGCCGACAACGAAAGTTGTCATTTATATTGTTTAACTTATTAACTCCCGACGAGTGGTCACTTATCAAAGTGTTAAAAGTGCAATAGATTCAGAAATGATCTATTTAGAACACACACCAACTTGAATGATATGGGAATCAACTCGAAAGAGTGGTTTTTAACAAAGATTTTTGTTTATCCATAAATCTTGAGGAAACTGTTGTCACTTTCACTGGTCCTGATATCACATAGAAATATGGATTGAAAGCTATAAAATCAGTGCAATGGTTAAGTCCGAAAGGAATACCCTCAAGGTTAATGGTGGAACTAGTTATTGTGAACTACGTACCGAGAGGTATTAGTCCTCTAACATTTGTGTTTACGTGTCACCACACGTCTTATACCCATACTATCTTTATTATTCTGTCATATAAACTGTTAACCAAACAAACAATCAATCATATTTTTCAAATTCGTCATCTGAATTCACTTCTTTCATCAGACTTTTAATTAACTTTTACTACAATCCATGTGGACGATACTCGGTACTTTGTACCACTTATTACTTGAAAGGCGATAGTAGGATCAAAAGTATACTTGCTTTTGATCCTATTTGTCACGTATCTTAGGGTATATAAAACACCTATCAAGTTTTTGGCGCCGCTACCGGGGATTGGCAAGTTAAAAGTTTATTTTTAAGTAAGATAAAAGATTTGATTTTTCTAACACCGTTGAAATTGGTGTATGTCAAGAATAGACCATGGAGAGTTACTTGAAATTGATCCTTATATTGAGAGAACGCTCCGCCAAAGAAGAAGGGCTCAAAGAGATTTGTTTGCTCAGAACCTTTCTGAAATGGCGCAACCTCCCCCACTTTTAGATGGACCACCACCACTTCCACCTTTTGGAGCACCACGACCACCACCACCTCCGTTCATTAGAAATCCCCCAGAACATCCTTTTCAAAACGTTTTTCATCATGAGGATGATAACGGAGATGACACGGAGTCGGAAAATAATCATGAAAATGGAAATGAACCAAGAGTGCAACCAATAAATATAATAAATCTTGCAAATTCTAAAGATGGACGTATAATGGACTATGCCATCCCTGATTTTGAGCAATTTAACTCAGGAATAGCTAGACCCCATTTTACGGCCACCCATTTTGAACCTAAACCGATCATGTTCCACATGTTACAAACAAATGGGCAATTTTCTGGAAGTCTGTAACTCTTTCTTGATCCCGGCGGTGTCAAATGACGCCATGAGACATACTTTGTTTCCATTCTCCTTACGGGATCGAGCAAGAGATTGGTTAAATTCCTTAACCCCAAGTTCGGTAACATCATGGAATGACATGACCGAAATTTTTTTGCGAAAATATTTTCCCCCCACCAGGAAAGCTAAGTCCCGAAACGAAATCTGTCTTTTTAAACAAACGGACGATGAAGCTATTCCTGATGCATGGGAAATGTTTAAAGAGCTGTTGAGAAAATGCCCTCACCATGGCATTGCTTACTATATTCAACTCAAGACATTTTACAATGGTTTAAATGCACTGCAAGACAAATGCTCGATGGACTGCAGGAGGTGCCTTCACAGCCTGTACCTATAATGAAGGATTTGCCTTGCTTGAAAAGATTTCTGAAAATAATGGACTTTGGGTTGATCCACGTGCTACATCACAAAATAAGGATGTTGGAATTCACGATGTAGATACATATACAGCTTTAACAGCTCAGCTTGCTTCCATGGTGTCACACCCCGCTAAAGCGGAAACACGAGGCGTGATAGCGCAAGATTTCATAACAATAGGATAAAAACAACACCAACCATCCATTCAAATACATAACAGTTTTAGTTTAAAATTTTACATCGCATCAACTAAAAGTTCTAACAAAATAAAGTAAACCAAGTGTTTCAACTAAACAGTTTCAAATAAACAAGATGATTGATGTCGAGGCGCCCACATAATAGAAAGATTCGGTTAATATTTTCTTACCCCTGAAAAGCATGATAAAAACAAGGTCAACTACAAAGAGTTGGTGAGTTCACAGGTTTTCAATATTTCAAATATCCATTTGTGTAAGTGAATATGAGCAAAATAAATCTTTGGCACTTATTAATATCTTAAAACGTCAAGGCATTACGTACTCTAATTTTTAGTATATAAAGAGCCACCACTAAACCTTTCGACCACAAAAATTTTTTTATTGTTAATTCTACCTTAGCGGTGGGACTAATATCCCACATATGTAAAACCTTCGTTTCTCCCTTTTTTAAGTACAGTGCACCCCTACTTGTAGTTTTTAGGTGGGATTGTCCGTCCAAATAGCGCTATCCACAAATACCCTCGGCTCCTTACTTGAGTTAATAGTAGTGTACAAACTTTTATGTTACATTTTACTCAATATAACTATTAGTGTACATGCCTTAGTGCCCACAACGTCAAATTTAACATAATTTCATAATCATAATGAAAATAGCTCATATAACATATTCAATCATGCTTTTCACCCCAAATCGTATAAAATACTTTGAAAGAGGGGCTGTGAATTCTCACCTTATAGCAAAGCTCCGCGACACAAGACAACACAATCCGATCCCCACACGACGACCTAACGCTTCCCTATCAAAGAGTAATACTCAAAACCGTCACTTATAGGTCTAATACTACTTATAGAGGTGAATAAATCTTAAGCCCATATGTGTCTATATATGTCCAATTATAGAAAATGCCCATATGCTCGTTAATATCGTAATTTATACCGAAAGTAATCTTATTATCCATCACATGATCAACATTTATAAAAATCAATTAAGTCCAGAATTTCTCTCCTGGACAGAAACTAATTGTCCTAAAAATGATCAGGTTTCAAGGGCTTCCAAAATGACCTAGTTTCCTATATTTTTATATAAGATAAAGTACTGAGTTATGGTCTTTGTGACCAAATTTCATGCCTTTTGGACATGTACAAGTGGTTCAAATAATTCATGCAAAACATTATGTCACAACCGGTAAAACAGATTACACCATGTTAGTAAATCACTCACTTGAGGAGTTATACTCAGTGTTTTCTAGAATTTCCAGTTGGATTGGAATCATAACTCATAAAGGAAACCTTTGAGATAATAATCACTGATTTTGAAGAAGTTATGAAGGAGATAAGACACTACAAAGTTGCATGCACAATTCTGTCATTAGCTGACAGATTGCACACTTAACTTTAATAAATTGGTTAGTGCCTCAAAACTTCATATTTTTGTATGAAACTGGATTCATATGAATCCTAACTCATAAAATAAAGTTTTAGAAGAAGAATCATTCATTAAATACAAATAACAAAGGAGATACTAACACACAAAGTAGAGTTTAGCTGCTGGTGGTTTCACAGATTGCACACCTAAAGTATTTTAGGTGTTTGGAGGGTCAAAACTCCATATTTTTAAGTGATTCCACTTGCAAACTGAATATAACTCATAAAACTAACTCTCAAAAGAAAAATCATCCTTTTTCATTGAGTTTTGAAAGAAATATGGTCATTTGAACATGCATGCACAAATCTGTCATTGGTTGACAGTTTGCACACTCATTTTGTGTCAATTAGTCGGAACCTCAAATCACCATATTTTTTAATGAAATCAGTGGAATATGAAAGGTAACACATTAAATTAACTTCCAGAAGAAAAATCAAGTGATTTGGAAGAATATTCAAAAAGTTATGGTCGTTCAAAGTAGGGTTTACCTACTGTTGAACTTTCAGATGCACATGCATCTTGTTATGAGCATTTGGGGGGTCAAAACTCAATGTTTTTGAGTGAAATCACTTGGATTAGAACCCCAACTCACTAAATAAACTTTAAGAAAGAAGATTCATGATATTTGAACATAAAAATTGTAAGAAATTGACGATTTACACACATGCATGAATCTGCCAGAACCAAAATCACCATTTTTGTTCAAGAACACATAAAATCATGATTTTCGCCTATTTTCTTGAGTTTTATTTGTGTAGATCATATATTATCACCATTTTATAAACATTTTACATGTTTTGGTGTAAAATCTCTCCACAAACTCAGAATTTTTGGATATTAGAAGAAAGTAACTTAGAAATGCAAGAAAAGTGAGTTTTTCACCCAAAATTTGCAAGAAAATGAAGGACATGAAGTTTTGTACTTACTTGGATGGTTATAGAATCCTTTTTCTTCAATATTTCTTGCTCCCAATATGATTTTGATGAAGAGAAGTGGCTGAGTTTTTAGAGAGAATAGGGTGAAACGTTTGTGTACCTTTGATTCTAGAGAGAGAGAGTGAATTTTGAATTTTGAAAGTGTAAAATGATGAGAATGAGAAAAAAAAAACATTTTTATAGGTAGGAAAAGGGGGGGGGGGGGCGGCCATGGGGTGGGCCCCACCCAAACCAATTTGTTTTTTTTTTCTTTTTTTTATTTGTATAAATTAAGCCCAAAATGTGAGATTTGAAGTCCAATTTCTCAATTTTGGCCTTTTTCTCACTTTGTTAGTCAATTTTGGTTCTTTCCTATTAAAAAATAAAAGTTTATATTAAAAATACTAAAAAATATATATTTTTTTTATATAAATTGGGTATAAATTAGAGCATTTGGCACTGTTTTGGACGTTTCAGACAGTTACGGGTCGGAACCGGACATTTTAAGCGATTACCGGAAATGCTAGGGATTTTTCAGCCATTCTAAACCAACTAACTCCTATTCTTATAATTAAACTATATAAACACTAATTAAACTTAATAGAAGCTAACCTGAAAGCTCGAATTTTGACAGTTGTCACAGCCTTCCCCCGTTAAAGAAATTTCGTCCCGAAATTTAAGAAGTGGCTTTCTCCGGGGTGTTCGTGAATAAGCTGGGATACTTTTGCTTCATCAAATCTTCACATTCCCAGGTATATTCTGGACCATGTTTCGCATTCCAACGGACTTTAATAATAGGGATTTTACTGCGCCTTAACCGTTTAACTTCTCGGTCCAAAACCTCAACTGGTTCTTCAACGAAGTTTAACCGATCGTTAATCTGAACGTCATCCATGGGTAACATCAATGTTTCATCTGCTAGGAATTTCTTTAGATTCGACACATGAAATGTGTCGTGGATGGCGCTTAGATTCGGTGGTAACTTCAACTTGTACGCCACTGGTCCGATTCTTTCAAGTATTTCGGATGGACCAATGTATCTTGGACCCAACTTGCCTCTCTTCCTGAAGCGTACCAGTCCCTTCCTAGGGGACACTTTTAATAGCATTTTATCTCCCACTTGAAACTCCAACGGCTTTCTCCGATTATCCGCATAACTCTTTTGACGATCTCTTGCTGTCTTGAGTCTTTCTTTGATTGTCGAGATCTTATCAGTGGTTTCCTGAATAATATCGGGCGTTGTCAACTGTCTATCTCCGATTTCTACCCAGCTAAGCGGTGATCTGCAATTACGTTCGTATAGAGCTTCGTATGGTCCACATTGTATGCTGGTATGATAGCTGTTGTTATAGGAGAATTCCACAAGTGGCAGGTGGGTATCCCAACTTCCACCGAAATCTATTGCGCAAGCCCGTAACATATCCTCTAGCGTTTGAATGGTTCTTTCCGATTGTCCATCCGTTTGAGGATGATAGGTAGTGCTATAATCCAAACGTGTACCCAATGCCTTTTGAAGTGATTGCCAAAAACGCGATGTAAATCGTGTATCTCTGTCCGAAATAATGGAAATAGGCACACCATGAAGTGTAACTATTTCATTAATATAGATTTGCGCACGCCTTTCCATACTGAAATCTTCGCGAATGGGGATGAAATGAGCCGATTTGGTAAGTTGGTCTACTATAACCCATATAGTATCGTGCCCCTTTCCCAGTTCTGGGTAATTTAGTTACGAAATCCATTGTTATTTGCTCCCATTTCCACTGTGGTATTTCAGGTTGTTGGAGTAAACCAGATGGTTTCTGATGTTCAGCCTTTACCTTAGCACAAGTCAGGCACTTGCTTACGAACAAAGCTATATCTTTCTTCATTCCTGGCCACCAATAATAGTCTTTCAAATCCTTATACATTTTATCTGCTCCTGGGTGAATTGAATATCTGGATCGATGGGCTTCGTTCAAAATGATTGATCGTAGATCACCAACTTTCGGTACCCATACCTTATTCTTAAAGTAATGTACCCCATCTGTCTGCATTTCAAGTTCCTTCTTTAGGTGCTGCAAGTTTTCATTCTTCAAATTCTCTTCTTTCAAAGCTTCTCCTTTTGCTTCCCGTATTTGAGTTTTTAAACTCGTCTGGACCATCATTCCCATAGCACGTGCTCTTGTTGGTTTTACTCTTTCCTTTCGGCTTAACGCGTCGGCTACCACATTAGCTTTGCATGGATGGTACTTTATTTCACAGTCGTAGTCACTAAGTAGTTCAACCCATCTTCTTTGCCTCATGTTTAACATTTTCTGGTCAAGAATATGTTGAAGGCTCTTGTGATCTGTGAACATAGTACACTTAGTACCGTAGAGATAATGTCTCCAGATCTTGAGTGCGAACACCACTGCTCCTAGCTCCAAATCATGAGTAGTATAATTCTTCTCGTGAATCTTCAGTTGTCTTGATGCGTATGCAATAACCTTGTCTTTTTGCATTAACACGCAGCCCATTCCCTAATGTGAAGCATCACAGTAGACTACGAAGTTATCTACTCCTTCAGGTAGAGCCAGAATCGGTGTGTTGCATAACTTGTGTTTGAGTGTCTGGAAGGCTTCTTCTTGTTTTTCTCCCCAAATAAACTTTTTATCTTTTTGGGTTAGAGTTGTTAGTGGTTGCGCAATTTTAGAGAAATTCTCGATGAATCGCCTGTAATAACCTGCCAATCCCAGAAATTGGCGGATCTCCGTTGGTGTCTTTGGGGCTTCCCATTTCTTAATGGCTTCAATCTTAGCTGGATCAACTTGGATTCTTTTTTCATTCACCACGTGGCCAAGAAAGTGTACCTCACGAATCCAGAATTCACATTTAGAGAATTTCGCGTACAACCTTTCGTTTCTGAGCAATTCCAATATCAACTTCAAATGTTGCTCATGCTCCTTTTTGTCTCGAGAATAAATGAGTATATCATCTATAAACACAATCACAAACTTGTCGAGATACGGTCGACATACTCTATTCATCAAATCCATGAAAACTGCTGGTGCGTTTGTTAGACCAAATGGCATGACTAGGAACTCGTAGTGACCGTATCGAGTCCTAAAGGCCGTCTTGGGGATATCTTCTTCTCGCACTCTCATTTGATGATATCCAGATCTAAGATCGATCTTCGAGAAGTACGTTGCACCTTGAAGTTGGCCAAACAGATCATCAATCCGGGGAAGGGGGTATCGGTTCTTAATTGTCAACTTGTTGAGTTCCCTATAATCGATACACATTCGAAAAGATCCATCTTTCTTCTTAACAAATAAAATTGGGGCTCCCCAAGGTGAAGAGCTAGGTCTGATAAATCCTTTGTCAAGTAATTCCTGAAGTTGTTCCGACAGCTCTTGCATCTCTGATGGTTCTAATCGATATGGTGCTTTCGCGACTGGCGCGGCTCCAAGAATTAATTCTATGTGAAACTCCACTTGTCTTGGTGGGGCTACTCCAGGCAATTCGTCCGGGAATACCTCAGGAAAATTCCGAACTATAGGAATATCTTGAATGCATTTTTCTTCAGCCTTCTTATCCTTGATGTGAGCTAGAAAAGCAATGCAATCCTTTCTCAAATACTTTCGCATCTTCATACATGTCACTACTTTAATACCCCTCCTGGGTTTCTCTCCGTGTACTTCGAGTTTTCCCCCTTCGGGTAACGGAATTCGTACGATCTTTTCGGAGCAACAGATTTCGGCTCGGTTTTTGGATAACCAGTCCATGCCCACGACCACGTCAAAACTTCATAGTTTAATCGGGATTAAATCTATACAGAAATCCCTACTAGCCAAATTTATAGTGCAGTTCATTATTACATCATTGACCCTACACTCTTGACCGTTGGCATATTCAATTACGTATGATTCTTTCAACTTTTGAGGCCTTAGATTTATCTTTGGTCTAAAATCTAATGACACAAAACTCCTATCTGCTCCAGAATCAAATAGTATAGATGCATCATGATTATTCAGGAGAAACGTACCTGTAACGACATCTGGATTCTGTCTTGCTTCCTCAGCTCCAATTTCAAACACTCGGCCTCTTACCGGACCTCCTTGATTTCCTTGGTTGGCCGGTCGTGCTTGATTAGTGTTCGGTCTTTGATTCCATCGTGGACATGTATTCCGAAAGTGATCCGGGCTTCCACACTCAAAACATGCCCGCCTTCCTGTGCTCCTGCAATCTTTGGCATAATGACCTCCTTTGTTGCATTTTTGACAGATAATACATCGTCCGGTATGCTGTCTATTGCACTTGTCACATTTGGGATGAGGTCTTTTCTCTTTCTCCGCAGGTTGAGTTTGAATTCCGTAGTTACCTGAAGTTCTTTGTTCCTTACTTGTCCTTTTTCCAAAGTGCTTTCTTATTGGTTCATCCATCTTTCTCTTCCCTTGTGCCTTATCCCTTACAAACAATCCCGAGCGAGTAGCATTGTTTGTAAGTCTGGTTGCCGAACTTACTGCCTCTTGTAGAGTTTTTGGGTTTGTTGAGGTAACATCCCCGCGTATCTCCGGAGATAATCCCCAAACATACCTATCAACGTGGTTCTCTTCAGGCGTTACCAGATGCGGTACCATTTTTGCCAATTCATGAAATCGGGCTGTGTAGGAGTCGATATCATTCCCTTTCATCTCGTGATTCCACAACTCTGCTTCCAGCTTCTGAATCTCGCTCCTAGGGCAGTATTCTTCCTTCAAAATTCTTTTGAAATCTTCCCATGTAAGACTGTTGGCGGCTTCCCGACCTCGGGTTTGTACTTGGGTGTTCCACCAAGTTAATGCTCGCCCTTGTAATAAACAGGCAGCAAACTCCACCTTCTTTCCCTCAGCACACTTGCTAATGTGGAGGACAGACTCCATGCTTTCCAACCAGGTCAATAAACCGACGGCTCCTTCAGTTCCGAAAAATTCTTTAGGATTACAACTCCTAAAGGATTTATACGTACATTCCCTATCTCCAGAACCCTGATTGTTACTTTGATTAGCGTTTAAACCAGCTGCTACTTGGCTCACAATACCTGGTAGTGCTGCCATGAGCTGTTCGGATACTAGTCGTGCAACATCGGAATTTACTCTTCTCAGAGGCATTGTTCTAAAAACACAATTTTAAATTGAGTTTTAGTCAATTTTGTGTTACAATAACCATTGTAAATCTACTTACTAAATCATATGCATCTTATAACATACATCCAATACTACTCACGAACACATACATTTGAAAACAACATGCGATAAATAGATAACTTGCATAAATTCCATAAATAACTAACGCAAGCCAACATAAATTTTAAAATACAGTCTAAAAGATAATAAAGTGCTTAAACTTGAATACATAGGCTACAAGCCTCAAAAGAAGGTAATATTCACCCAAAAGTTCAAAATAACTAGAGTTCCCTAACGCATCAACATCCAAATCAATACTCCTAACACCACCACCAAGGCTCCTATGACCCAAAACAAATATGCATATAATCTCCGAATCGTCCTTTTAGCATCAAGGGCAACACCCAAAACACTAGTCGTATAAGCATTCTAGGGAGTGCTGGTGATATCCCAATTCTGTGACCCAAATGTGCTCCGATGTAGTCATGCCTTTCGGCGGTGGCATAGGAACTCCGATCGCTGGGGAAGGAGGAGTCACACTTCGCGACCTGGATCGCGACTGAGATGGTTCTTCCGATGGCACGGAAGGAATCGTGAAAGTCACTCTCCGAAGAGGGAGAACGCGCTTGCGGGCAGTCCTTATCGTCCTTGGCCCGCGAGATGTCCCCTCACCGGTAGGTATAGGTACGGGCATGGGAACAGAAGATCGAGCAGAAGAGTCGGCAGAATCCTCTTCATGACTATGCTCGGATGGGTCATAGTAATCATAGTTTGTGTCGGCTCTCCTAACCCTGCTGGTAACATAACCGGATTCATCCGGGGAGTGGTCGGATGTGGACATAGTGCTGAGATAAATAAAAAAAATAATTTATAAATATCAGAAACATTTTATAATAATCACGTGAACTCACATAAAATCATATTTTTCATTTTGAAGTGAAAGATTTCCCGATCGATTCCTATTTTTAGAATAATTTAATGCAAGTCCTTTCTTATTCATACCATATTTAGACATAGGTGATCAGGCTTTGCCTAATTATGATATGTTAGATCGTTGCTTATTCTAATTATACTAGTAGTGAGCTTTTTAAATTTATCTACGAAAATAGTTTTTAAAAAAAAAATTTGGTTATAGTATTTGGTTTCAATAGAAACCGGTGTTCTCTATAACCTATGGCTCTGATACCAAGTCTGTCACACCCCGCTAAAGCGAAAACACGAGGCTTGATAGCGCAAGATTTCATAACAATAGGATAAAAACAACACCAACCATCCGTTCAAATACATAACAGTTTAAGTTTAAAATTTACATCGCATCAACTAAAAGTTCTAACAAAATAAAGTAAACCAAGTGTTTCAACTAAACAGTTTCAAATAAACAAGATGATTGATGTCGAGGCGCCTACATAATAGAAAGATTCGGTTAATCTTTTCTTACCTCTGAAAAGCATGATAAAAACAAGGTCAACTACAAAGAGTTGGTGAGTTCACAGGTTTTCAATATTTCAAACATCCATTTGTGTAAGTGAATATGAGCAAAATAAATCTTTGGCACTTATTAATATCTTAAAACGTCAAGGCATTACGTACTATAATTTTTAGTATATAAAGAGCCACCACTAAACCTTTCGACCACAAAAAAAAAAAATTATTGTTAATTCTACCTTAGGGGTGGGACCAATATCCCACATATGTAGAACCTTCGTTTCTCCCTTTTTTAAGTACAATGCACACCTACTTGTAGTTTTTAGGTGGGATTGTCCATCCAAATAGCGCTATCCACAAATACCCTCGGCTCCTCACTTGAGTTAATAGTAGTGTACAAACTTTTATGTTACATTTTACTCAATATAACTATTAGTGTACATGCCTTAGTGCCCACAACGTCAAATTTAACATAATTTCATAATCATAATGAAAATAGCTCATATAACATATTCAATCATGCTTTTCACCCCAAATCGTATAAAATACTTTGAAATAAGGGCTGTGAATTCTCACCTTATAGCAAAGCTCCGCGACACAAGACAACACAATCCGATCCCCACACGACGACCTAACGCTTCCCTATCAAAGAGTAATACTCAAAACCAACACTTATAGGTCTAATACTACTTATAGAGGTGAATAAATCTTAAGCCCATATGTGTCTATATATGTCCAATTATAGAAAATGCCCATATGCTCGTTAATATCGTAATTTATACCGAAAGTAATCTTATTATCCATCACATGATCAACATTTATAAAAATCAATTAAGTCCAGAATTTCTTTCCTGGACAGAAACTAATTGTCCTAAAAATGATCAGTTTTCAAGGGCTTCCAAAATGACCTAGTTTCCTATCTTTTTATATAAGATAAAGTACTGAGTTGTGGTCTTTGTGACCAAATTTCATGCCTTTTGGACATGTACAAGTGGTTCAAATAATTCATGCAAAACATTATGTCACAACCGGTAAAACAGATTACACCATGGTAGTAAATCACTCACTTGAGGAGTTATACTCAGTGTTTTCTAGAATTTCCAGTTGGATTGGAATCATAACTCATAAAGGAAACTTTTGAGATAAGAATCACTGATTTTGAAGAAGTTATGAAGGAGATAAGACACTACAAAGTTTCATGCACAATTCTGTCATTAGCTGACAGATTGCACACTTAACTTTAATAAATTGGTTAGTGCCTCAAAACTTCATATTTTTGTATGAAACTGGATTCATATGAATCCGAACTCATAAAATAAAGTTTTAGAAGAAGAATCATTCATTAAAGACAAATAACAAAGGAGATACTAACACACAAAGTAGAGTTTAGCTGCTGGTGGTTTCACAGATTGCACACCTAAAGTATTTAAGGTGTTTGGAGGGTCAAAACTCCATATTTTTAAGTGATTCCAC
Source organism: Silybum marianum (assembly GCA_036898165.1). Classification (NCBI taxonomy): domain Eukaryota; kingdom Viridiplantae; phylum Streptophyta; class Magnoliopsida; order Asterales; family Asteraceae; genus Silybum; species Silybum marianum. The sequence goes on along the minus strand of CM072538.1, from coordinate 13,106,623 downwards.
TTGCAAACTGAATATAACTCATAACACTAACTCTCAAAAGAAAAATCATCCTTTTTCATTGAGTTTTGAAAGAAATATGGTCATTTGAACATGCATGCACAAATCTGTCATTGGTTGACAGTTTGCACACTCATTTTGTTTCAATTAGTCGGAACCTCAAATCACCATATTTTTGAATGAAATCAGTGGAATATGAAAGGTAACACATTAAATTAACTTCCAGAAGAAGAATCAAGTGATTTGGAAGAATATTCAAAGAGTTATGGTCGTTCAAAGTATGGTTTACCTACTGTTGAACTTCCAGATGCACATGCATCTTGTTATGAGCATTTGGGGGGGGGGGGGGGTCAAAACTCAATGTCTTTGAGTGAGACCACTTGGATTAGAACCCCAACTTACTAAATAAACTTGTAGAAAGAAGATTCATGATATTTGAACATAAAAGTTGTAAGAAATTGACGATTTACACACATGCATGAATTTGCCAGAACCAAAATCACCATTTTTGTTCAAGAACACATAAAATCATGATTTTCCCCTATTTTCTTGAGTTTTATTTGTGTAGATCATAGATTATCACCATTTTATAAATATTTTACATGTTTTGGTGTAAAATCTCTCCAGAAACTCAGAATTTTTGGATATTAGAAGAAAGTAACTTAGAAATGCAAGAAAAGTGGGGTTTTCACCCAAAATGTGCAAGAAAATGAAGAACATGAAGTTTTGTACTTACTTGGATGGTTATAGAATCCTTTTTCTTCAATATTTCTTGCTCCCAATATGATTTTGATGAAGAGAAGTGGCTGAGTTTTTAGAGAGAATAGGGTGAAATGTTTGTGTCCCTTTGATTCTAGAGAGAGAGAGTGAATTTTGAATTTTGAAAGTGTAAAATGATGAGAATGAGAAAAAAAAAAACATTTTTATAGGTAGGAAAAGGGGGGGGGGGGGGCGGCCATGGGGGGGGCCCTACCTAAACCAATTTGTTTTTTTTTCTTTTTTTATTTGTTTGTATAAATTAAGCCCAAAATGTGAGATTTGAAGTCCAATTTCTCAATTTTGGCCTTTTTCTCACTTTGTTAGTCCATTTTGGTTCTTTCCTATTAAAAAATAAAAGTTTATATTAAAAATACTAATATATATATATATATATATATTTTATATAAATTGGGTATTAATTAGAGCATTTGACACTGTTTTGGACGTTTCAAACAGTTACGGGTCGGAACCGGACATTTTAAGCGATTACCGGAAATGCTAGGGAATTTTCGGCCATTCTAAACCATCTAACTCATATTCTTATAATTAAACTATATAAACACTAATAAACTTAATAGAAGTTAACCTGAAAGCTCGAATTTTGACAGTTGTCACACATGGCTAATATGGTTAAAGACATCACTTCAGGCCAAGGAGCACATCCACCTATCTCTACACAAACTAAGGCAGTCCTCTCAGTGCAATGTGTTTGTTGCGGAGGGGAACATTCTTATGAACACTATCCTACAAACTCTGAATCTGTAAACTATGTTCATAACAAGTCTGCTCCCTACTCCAACATTTACAATTCAAGATGGAAACAACACCCAAATTTTTCTTGGACCAGTCCAAGTTCAAATCCACCAGTACCCAAATATCAGGGAAATTCTAATTTTCAAAACCATGCAAGCAGTTCAAATTCTCAACAAACGCAGAATTTTCAACCTCATCAAAATTATCAAAACAAACCACCTCCAATTCCACAGAACACTTCTTCATCTCCTTCTCTTGAAGATATGTTAAAAACTTACATAGCCCACACTCAGGTGGCAATGGTTCAGCAAAATGCAACCATAGCCCAAAACCAGGCTTCTCTAAGAAATTCAGAGACACAAGTTGGTCAAATGGCTCTCACTCTAAACAATAGCCCCATTGGCACCTTACCCAGTAACACGGAAATCCCTAGAAACCTTGGCAAGGAGCATGTTAAATCAATCACCCTTAGAAATGGAAAGGACTACCTGGATAGTACACCTAGAACTGGTGTGACCAAAACACCGACCAAAGAGGTAGAAGACTTAACACCAAAAGTTACCTTTCCTATCCCACCAAAAGATCAAAGTGAGAAGAAGACTTTAGAGCAAGAAGGAGATCCAAAGAAAGTAGTTACACCTCCACCACCTGTGTCTAAGACTCCTAGCACACAAGACCCATCCTGCTCAACAGATCCAAGCAAAAACATCATTAAACCTGTTCCTCCCTATGTACCTTATCCCCAAGGATTAAGGAATCAGAAGGATGAGCAGAAATTTAAGAAATTCTTGGAAGTATTCAAGCAATTGCATATCAACATACCCCTTGTTGAAGCAATTGAGCAGATGCCTAGTTATGCTAAATTTTTGAAGGACATCCTTAGTAAAAAGAAGAAGTTAAATGAATATGAGAACGTAGCTCTTACGGAAGGATGTAGTGCTCTCTTTACGAACAAATTTCCCCCAAAGTTGAAAGATCCAGGGAGTTTTACTATCCCTTGTTCTATTGGTGGAAAGGAAGTTAGGAAAGCACTATGTGACCTAGGTGCTAGTATAAACCTCATGCCTTTGTCAGTTTACAACACCTTGGGACTAGGAGAAGCTAGACCTCCACAGTCACGCCCATATTGGCTGATAAGACCATTGCATACCCAAAAGGGAAGATTGAGGATGTGCTAGTACAAGTAGATAAGTTCATATTTCTGGCAGATTTTATTATTTTAGATTTTGAGGCTGATAAAAATATTCCCATTATCTTAGGAAGACCCTTTTTGGCCTCCGGAAGAACTCTAATTGATGTCTAGAAAGGGGAATTGACTATGAAACTTCAAGACCAAAAAGTCACATTTAATGTCTTCAACTCTTTAAAATACCCTGATTACTTGGAAGAGTGTTCTGTGATCAATGAAATTGAGAAAGCCTGTTATGAAGAAGGAGTTAGAAAAGGGGGCTAAAATTGCTCTCTCCTTCTTACCCGCTTGATTTCTGGTTGGGTAAGGGACGACCACTCAGTCCAGAAGCTCATGGGCGTTTGGTGAGACTCCTTCGAGCTTGTAGGTTAGAGGAAGAAGAGGATACAATAGAGCAAGAAATAACAGGTGATGACTACCCCAATGGATGCTGCAACATTTGAGTTGCTGGAAAACCATGAGAAAAAGACTTTTACCCCATCCATAGTGTCACCATCAGACCTCGAGTTGAAGCAACTCCCATCTCACTTAAAGTATGTTTTCCTAGGAGAAGAAGGCAAATTGCCTATCATTATTTCATCTACCCTAGAATCACATCAAGAAAAGAAGTTGGTGGATATGTTGAAGTTGCACACAAAAGCCATAGGATGGACCATTGCGGACCTAAAGGGAATTAGTCCTTCTATTTGTCAACATAAGATCATCCTAGAAGAAAAGAACTTCAAGTCCATAGAACCACAAAGACGGTTAAAACTTGTCATGAAAGAGGTAGTGAAAAAGGAAATTTTGAAATGGTTAGATGCAGGAATCATATTCCCAATAGCCAGTAGTTTTTGGGTTAGCCCAGTCTAGTGTGTTCCCAAGAAAGGAGGGTTCACAGTCATCACCAATGACAAAAATGAACTCATCCCCACTAGAGTAGTATCCGGATAGAGAATATGAATGGATTACCGTAGGCTAAACAAGGCTACCCAAAAGGACCACTTCCCACTACCTTTCATTGATCAAATGTTAGACAGGTTGGCAGGAAAAAAGTATTACTGTTTCTTGGATGGATACTCTGGATACAATCAGATAGCAATCTTACCCGAAGACCAAGAAAAGACCACCTTCACATGTCCTTTTGGTACTTTTGCCTTTAGGAGAATGCCGTTTGGACTTTGTAACGCACCAACAACTTTTCAAAGATGCATGATGTCCATATTCTATGATATGCTTGAAAAATCCATTGAAATTTTTATGGATGATTTTTCAGTTTATGGTTCATCTTTTGATCATTGTTTGGAAAACTTAAAAAAGAGTCTAGAAAGGTGTGAAGAAACTGACTTGGTCCTAAATTGGGAAAAATGTCACTTCATGGTCAAAGAAGGAATTGTTTTGGGCTATTTAATTTCAAAAAGAGGAGTAGAGGTAGATAAAGCTAAATTGGATGTTATTGAAAAACTACCTGAACCAACTAATGTGAAGGGAATCCGAAGCTTTATTGGTCATGCTGGATTTTATAGAAGATTCATTAAATACTTTTCAAAAATATCAAAACCTTTGTGTCTTCTATTACAACATGATCAAAAATTTGATTTTAATAATGAATGTAGAAATGCATTCATTACATTAAAGAAAGCTTTAGTCACTTCACCAATAGTTGTTACTCCTGACTGGAACAAGTCCTTTGAGATCATGTGTGACGCAAGTGATTTTGCTGTAGGAGCTGTCTTAGGTCAGAAAACAGAAAAGGTCTTTCATTCAGTTTACTACGCAAGTAAGACTTTGAATGAAGCTCAAACCAACTACACAACAACAGAAAAAGAATTACTAGTCGTAGTTTTTGCTTTTGAGAAATTTAGATCATATTTGATGGGAACAAAAGTTATAGTCCACACAGACCATGCCGCCATTAAATACTTGATCTCTAAATAGGATGCTAAACCTAGACTGATAAGGTGGATCTTGTTTTTACAAGAGTTTGACCTAGAAATAGTGGATAAAAAGGGAGTAAACAATCAAGTTACAAATCATTTATCTAGGTTAGAAAAACCTGAGATAGGAGAAGGAGACATTACTGAGACCTTCCCAGATGAAAAACTTTTGATGCTACAACATTCAGAGCATCCATGGTTTGCAGACATTGCAAATTATCTGGCTTGTGGCATAAAACCTTGTGACTATACTGGCCATATGTTTAAAAAATTCCTCCATGATGCTAAGTCTTACATATGGGAGGACCCATTTTTATTTAAGCTAGGTGCAGACCAAATCTTAAGAAAGTGTGTCCCCGAGACTGAGGTGGCATCAATACTTCATCATTGCCACCAAGCACCTTATGGAGGACACTTTGGAGGCCAAAGAACAGCAGCTAAAGCTTTACAATGTGGTTTTTACTGGCCAACTCTCTTCAAAGATTCCTACAATTTTGCACAAAGATGCAATGAATGTCAAAGGAGTGGTTCCATTTCTAAAAGAAATGAAACACCACTCAATGGAATTTTGGAAGTTGAGTTGTTTGATGTCTGGGGAATAGACTTCATGGTTCCCTTTCCCCAATCAAAAAATGCCAGTACATTCTAGTTGTTGTTGACTATGTCTCAAAATGGGTTGAGGATGCGACATGTGTGGCAAATGATGCCAAAATCGTGGTCAAGTTTCTTCAAAAACAAATATTTACAAGGTTCGGTACCCCCCGTGCACTAATAAGTGATGAGGGTACCCACTTTTTAAACCATTTGCTAGACGGAGTTTTGGAAAAATATAATGTTAAGCACAGAATAGCCACAGCCTATCACCCACAAACCAATGGTCTAGCTGAGCTATCAAACAGGGAAATAAAAAGTATTTTAGAAAAGGTGGTAAAACCTAACAGAAAGATTGGGCTTTCAAAATAGATGACGCTTTATTGGCATACAGGACTGCTTTTAAAACACCAATTGGTATGTCCCCATATAAGCTGGTGTTTGGAAAGGCCTGCCACCTCCCTGTAGAACTTGAACACAAAGCATTCTGGGCAATAAAAGAATTAAATATGTGCCCAGATGCAGCTGGAAATAAGAGAAAATTACAACTCTCTGAGCTGGAAGAACATAGGCACCTGGCCTATGAGAATGCTAAAATTTACAAAGAAAAAACAAAAAAATGGCATGATAACAGAATCCATCACAGAGAGTTAAAAGAAGGCCAACAGGTTCTCTTATTTAATTCAAGACTTAAACTGTTCCCTGGGAAACTTAAATCGAGATGGTCAGGACCATTCATGATAAAAAAAAGTATACTCATATGGGGCAGTCGAATTAATTAATCCAGAGAACGATACTGTGTTCAAGGTAAATGCTCAAAGAGTCAAAGTGTACTACAGTCCTGTAGACATCCCAGAGAATTCCTCTGTGGATTTGGCTCCACCATGATAAAGCTTCAAGAACCCATGGACTTTTGAAAGTCCAAATCTGTTTGTAAATATTAATTTATGTTTTTATTGCTTTCTTAGATTGGTTTAATGTTTTAGGTGTTTTTATGAAATTAGGGGAAAAGATGAGTTCCATCGTCCAGATGCAGCAGCATTCAAAAATGCTCATGCGCAAAGTAAAGGAAGTTTAGGCGGGAAAATTTCAAAGTGAAGATAAGGATTAGTCCAAGAAAGTACATGGAAGGTACTGATGCTGACGGTTATGATTACCTACACCCTGCCACCTTTCTTGAAACAACCAAAACCTCAAATCACCTTTCCCTCCTTTTACCCAACGGTTATTACCCATTAAATAAACCCACTTTAATTGTAGTTGAGTTTGAAAAGTGTTGTCCTTTTGGATCCTTATCTGACCTTTGAAACCCTTTAAGCTTCCTAAGCAAGCTTTGTTAAAAGAAAACATCATCACTTTCCTTGAAAACCCAAACCAACCCTTAATCTTTTTCCCACCCTTTTTTTTCTTGTTCTCGTGCTCCGATGAACCACACCACCATCAAAATCTTTATCCGATCAAAACTTTTCATTCCTCCTCCTTTATCGATTGTACTTACTTGTGAAGATGGCAAGAGTTAAGAGATCGGCATTCCGAGAACCCTCGGACGATCATCAAGTCGTCCGACGAAGTGGCCGGTGGTCACGAACCCCTCCGATTTCGAAGGAGATTCTCAAGGGGTGGATTCATTGGAGAAACCAACACCCAAAACCCTTGCATGCCAGAAACCACTCCGGCGACCACTGAAAACCCCACTCCGGCGACCACTGAAAACCCTAACCCGACGATGAAGGAAGCCACTTTGGTGGTGGAACCAGAAGCAACAATGATCGATGAAACCCATGTAACCAACAAGAACCCCTCCGAAACCCCTAAAGTTCAAGAGCCCCCTGTTTCTCGAGAAAAGTCGCCGAAGGTCGAAAAATTCCAAATCGACCTGAATCTCCTCAGTGAAGAAGATATGACGGCAAGGGAAGTAGATGAGGCTATGGAGAAGGAAGCAACACCAGAAAACGTAAATGAAAAGGTAATTTCTGATGTTCATCCTCTTGTGGAAAATAAAAATTCCTCTGACTCTGGTTCAGAGGAGGATGCTGTCAGAATGACAGACTTCAGTGTCCTATACCTTCTTCCATGGAAGGAACCAATTGAGAAAACCCACGAAATACCATCTAACCTAGAAACTAGTAAAGAGCCTTTAGATAACCCCCTGGTTGATGAAATCCCCTCTGATAATCTGAGGGAAAACGTTGAGGAGACTTTGGCCTCTCTTGAAAACCCTAAGAAAAGAAAAGATTTGGGGAAAAAGCCTGCTGCATGAACAACACCACCTGAACCCACCAAAAAGAAAAAGACCATACCTTCCGCTACACCCAAAACAGCCACCCAAAAATCCCCTACACCTAAAACAGCCAAAAATACCACCTAAAAACCCCCTGCAACCAAAACACCCAAAGTCAGTAGCCAAAAAGCACCAACCAGAAAATCAACCAGAAAAAACCAGTCTGATGCTACAGCATCCACTCAGCATCCAGAATCTGGTTCATCATCCACAACACCCACTAAGAGGCCAAAGATGCCATACACTGGTTTTAGTTGTGAAAATGCAAAGAAAGCCTTAGAGAAGATAAAGAACAAACCTGCTTTAGAAACCAGAGGTTTTGATACTGAAAGTATCAAAGAATACCCTTTTATTAGGGAGATAATCCATACTCATGGTTGGACCAGATTATGTGAGGTCCCACCACTATATAATCTCAGCTTGATAAGAGAGTTCTATGCTGAAACCTCCATAGCCACAACTAGTTTAATCAAAGTAAGGGGTGTGGATGTTTCTATCTTTGAAGAGGCCATAAACAATCTATTTGATCTAAAGAATTATCACAGCGACATGTATGAGTCTTTGATGGACAGGGCTACTGAGGAAAAGATGGATGAGATTATGCAATTTCTGGGAAAGGAGGGTAGTACTTGGGAACCAAATGCAGATTTCTTGCTCAGGAAATTCAAGGCTGCAAACTTAATCCCAGATGCTAATGTCTGGATTAAGTTTGTAAAGCATTCCTTAAACCCAACAACTCATGACAGCATTTTAAATGTGGATAAAATGATTTTGCTATTTTGTGTCATGAAGGGGCTGCCAATAAATGTAGGCAGAGAGGTACATAGCAGCATAATCTACTGTGCCACCAGAAATCAGGGAAAACTGTTTTTCCCTGCATTGATCCATAATTTGCTTATTGCTGCTGGTGTGCCTCAATATATGGAGGATGAAGTGGTAAAAAGACAGCCTAAATGGTGTATTGATCTGAAGTGTGTGGAAAGATTGAGGGAAAACAACGCAGGAAATACTGATATGTTGGGAATGATGCAGACTATACACAATCATAATAACAACTTAATGGATTCGATGCATGCACAAAAGGGAGAAGTGATGAGGGAGTTAGAGAGTGTCAGGACTGATGTGGAAAGGAAGCTGGACAGTATGCTGAAAGGGCCAAACAGAAACCCTATGGCCTCTTTTCAACAGGCTATGAGTGGAGTCTAGAAGCAAAAGATGCACAGGTTAACTGCAAAGTTGAAGGCATTGGAGGCAGAGAACAAGAGGTTGTTTGCAGAAAACAAGAAGCTGAAGGAGGAATTGAACCAGTTCAATGTTGCAGCATCTGCTGTAGAGACCAGTGTTGTACAGCATGCATCTACTCCTTTGGAGTAGAACAGGTTCTAAATCATTTTCCTTAGTCTCCATGTTTGTTTTTTTTAGTATGAGAGTCAGGGATAATTTGCTGTCTTATTAGGTTTATTTTTATGCAAGATTAAATGTGTCATGTCTGTTTTTTAGTTCATAGCCCAAATAACTCCATGGTTCTGGCTTGTCAACATTGATTATGTTCTTGCTAGAACTAGCACATACTTTTTGGGACACATATTTTCTTACACACTATACATTTGAGGAATGAAATAGGCCATTATTCTACATATTAGCCATTTTGCACCCTCAAATATATCTGACAAACCACAAAGAGCCAACGAGGACATTGTCTCATTTAAGTTTGGGGGAGGGATGTATCTTCAACTAAAGACCTGAACAACAATACAAAAGAGAACACCTCTCAAAGGTCACTTAAATTAAAAAAAATTCATATATGGAAAAGCTAGAGCAGAAAAGATCAAAAAGGGAAAAACCCTACAAAAAGCCCTATGGACTCCAAATGTTTAGTGTGTTGAGTTCAACAAAGAAAAGTTATTACTAGCATATGGTTCACACATGATTAATGGCTATGACAAGTCTCCTATGGATTTATGAAAGGCTATGGTACTCATATTAGCAGGCTTTACATCATGCACTTAATGCCCAATCTTGCATTTTTCTAAAAATTTGAGTCAATTTTTATTTCTTCTTTTTGTTGCTTGGGGACAAGCAACACTTTAAGTTTGGGGGTGTGATATGCAATGAGAATTCATTGCATAAAGCACCTAATCTTACACTTTTAGGTAGTTTATTTTACATTTTACCCCGATATTTGAGTCATTTCTTTTATTATTTTTCCTTTTCTTAAATCATGGAGCTAAGTAGTGATTTACCTGTTTTACTAGTAAAAGGATGAAGATTAATATTAAAAATATTGGTGCAGGCAGTTAATGCTGCAGCATTCTTGCATTAGGAAGGGAAAGTGGCTTTTTGGAAGAGCTTAATGGATTCAGCCGTAGATGAGCAAAGTTCAGACTTTATGTGCAAGCTTCCTACACAAAAACAAAGACTTTTTGACAGCTAATTAAAAGCTTGCATGAGCTCAAGATCTAGAAGATTTGCATTTTGACTTTGTGTACTTTATTATCCATTGGGTAATAGCATTATCCATTAGACTCTTATCTTTTGTTTCCTCCTCATGGTAGTATAAATATGAGGAGTTGATTTTCTTTTTGATCCATCCTACTTCAGATTGTAATCTGATTTCACTCTCTCTGATGCAAGTATGAAGTTTTAAGTTATAAGTGAGTTCTTGAGTTCTCGAGTTTTTATTTAATTATTGCTTACTACAGTTATTTGCTGCAGCATTCACCTGCTGTTTTACTTTCATTATTTACTTGCAATCTATTTTATGTCATTTACATAAAAGTCATTTAAATTCAGCTATTTATTTATGTCTTTCCTTATTGTCTTTTACATTTAATGTACTTTACTTTCAGTTATGAGTAGCTAAATATATTAGTGTGGGTATGGGACAAAGGGTGAGATTGTAAACCAAAGGAAAGTGGACGTTGTTTTTCAATGACGATGTTCCATTATTTTATTCAAACTTTTATCAAAACCAATGACACTTCTTGACGAGTTGATCACTTTGAAAGTGTTAAAGTGCCATGGACTTAGATATAAGCCATTGAAATGCACGTCAACTTGAAAGATATAAGAGGTAGACTTGAGAAAGTTGTCGACAACGAAAGTTGTCATTTATATTATTTAACTTATTAACTCCTGACGAGTGGTCACTTATCAAAGTGTTAAAAGTGCAATAGATTCAGAAATGATCTATTTAGAGCACACACCAACTTGAATGATATGGGAATCAACTCGAAAGAGTGGTTTTTAACAAAGATATTTGTTTATCCATAAATCTTGAGGAAACTGTTGTCACTTTCACTGGTCCTGATATCACATAGAAATATGGATTGAAAGCTATAAAATCAGTGCAATGGTTAAGTCCGAAAGGAATACCCTCAAGGTTAATGGTGGAACTAGTTATTATGAGCTACGTACCGAAAGGTATTAGTCCTCTAACATTTGTGTTTACGTCTCACCACACGTCTTATACCCATACTATATTTATTATTCTGTCATATAAACTGTTAACCAAACAGACAATCAATCATATTCTTCAAATTCGTCATCTGAGTTCACTTTTTTCATCAGACTTTTAATTAACTTTTACTACAAACCCTATGGACGATACTCGGTACTTTGTACCACTTATTACTTGAAAGGCGATAGTAGGATCAAAAGTATACTTGCTTTTGATCTTATTTGTCACGTATCTTAGGGTATATAAAACACCTATTAGTGAGCAATTAACCCGTAAGAACCGGTCCGAACCGGGACCGACACCAGTATCGTCCAACCGGTTCGGTTTCGGTCCTTCAAATCCTCCATTTTCGTTCTGTTCCAAACCGGTTCGGTGCCAATTTTTCAGGTAATTAACCGGGACCGGCTCAAAAGTTTAAATAACAAAATAATGTAAATTAATATCGTTATAATTTAAGGTAATTATTACTTATTTTTTAGTCTTTCATAGTTTGTTTATAAATTAATGTCGTTATAATTTAATTTTCTTGTTGTTAGACATATTGGAGATACAAATTTCAACCATGGCGTCCGAGTCCGCGTTTAGCACTAGTGATAGAGTTTTAAAAAGGTATCGGACTAGTTTGTCAACATTGATAGTTGAAGCTTGTTGTGCACCCAAGATTGGGTTACAAACTCTAGAAAGCCGATAATAGACGACATCTTAAAGGAAGATGATATAGATTTGGGTATTTTTGTTTTCAATTTTTGTTCTATTTTGAAACGAGTATTACTTCTTATTAAACACGAACAATCTTTTCGATTTTGTGTTTATATAGAGATTGCATAAATTTTAAACAAAGTAAATGACAAAGCAAGGGGGAAGAGGGCAATGGAAAATTAGAGTATGATTTTCATAGAAAATGAATTAACAATCTGTTCCAAGCGGTTTTTGGACCGAAAAACCCGGACCGGGACCGGCACCGGTATTTCCTATACGGTCCGGTTCTCGGTTCCAAGAATCTCTTATTTTCGGTTCCGGTTCCAAACCGGTTCGGGGCCAATGCTCACCCCTATACCTCATATGATTTGTATTCCTAGAATGTTCTTTGAGTTGTTCTTGCAAAAACTCATTTTCATTTTTCAAAACTTTTCTTGTTTGTTCTGAGTTATGAAACTTAGATTTGAGGTCAACATGTGTGGATCCCAGATTGTGATCAAGTATGTATGTATGTATGATTGTAAGCGAAGAACATGATGAATGTAGAGAGAATAACATGTCAGATATCTTACTTGATGTAATCAGCGATTACAATGTTTGCACAAAGCTATAATGCGATTACAATAATGCTCTCTCTAACTTGTTTACCTTGACCCCTAAGCTTGTATTTATATTGAAAGGACTAAACGATATAAAGAAGGTAGAATAAGGCATTATACACTTCCCTTTTACAATCAAAAGAATAATTTCCTTATTTTGACACAATTAAAATAAAGTCCTAACAATCTCCCCCTTTGTGACAAAATCAGTCTTCAAGTTCTGAGCTCAAACATGCCTTCAAATCTTCTAAGAGTCTATCTGTATTCTAGCCATTGGTCAATGAGAATCATAACATCCACAATCTTTACGCACTGGTCACTGTTAGGATCAAATATCCTAAATTAGGAAAGTTTTATAAAGAAGGAAAGAATTTAATGTAATATTCTAAATTGTGTTAAATACCTTATGGGCTTGGGCTTTTAATGTAATAGACCCTACTATATAAAGGAGTCTAGGGTAGACGATTTGTTAATGAGAGTCGTTTAGTTACATTCGCATTTGTAGTTCTTTAATGCTTTCATCAATAAAACATTCGACTTGATGATTTCCATATGATTCCTCTATTGATCTTGTTGAATCGGACCTAACAAGTGGTATCAGAGCCGAAATCGAATCCATTTGATTTGATACGATCATCAAGTTCAGCAAGATCAGGGTATTATCGAGTATTCTTTTCTTCTCACTGTGTGTCGCATTTGAAGTTTGGGACTGTAGAATCGACTTTTCTGATTTAATGGTGTTATTCGATCTGAAAGTTTTCTGATTGTTTTCGAATTTAATATCCATATCGATTTCATCTTCTTGCTTATATACTGGATTCATCGTTTGAAGTGTCTTGCTCATCAAGTCTATATTGATAAATCGATCTGGTTGGATCTATTAATCGTTGGATATTCAAAATTACATGTGATGGAGGCAAGGGTTAAAACAGCCGAAACCCGTTTTTTCTGGGTTTCATCAGTGTCCTTTGAAGACTTGTCGAGTCTTAAAGACCCGACAAGAATTCTTGTCGAGTGATAACGACCACACAAAGCCTTCATCATTCTTGTCGAAATAAGAAATCATCTCAAGTGTTTATGTCGACTCAGCTTGGCTCGACATCATTTTATATCGGCTTAGCTTGACCCGACTTACTATGCTTCTCGGACTTATGACTCGATATCATGTTCTTATCGGCACAATTTAACCCGACATCTTTTCTTGTCGAGTCAATATTACCCGACATCTTTTCTTGTCGACTCCTCCTTATGCGACATCTAAACTTCTCGGGTCACTCATGCCATTTGACACCCGAAATCCATGAATGTCGCATTCCTAGACCCGAGAACTTCTTACAGATCCCGACCAAAGCTTATCTCGTGTTGAGTCTCGGGAGGGGGAACATTGTTCATGGATTTCATGCAAAGCCGGATTTGAAAAGTTTTCAGAACAAAGGTGATTATATTCTGTATCTGGTTGGATTAATCGGAAGTCTGACTCTCTGTACTCATCATTCTGGAGTTTTTATTTAGATGTCAGTTTCAGTAAATGTATGTTGTTATTATGTTCTAATTCTTCCTAACCATTTACTGTCTGGAGGTTTGATTGTGATCTAGAATATTGAATGACGATATTCATTCATCTGATTAAAAAGACTGGATCTGAGTTTGGTTGCTTTCTATTTTGGAAGTATTATCGAAATCAGCTATATTCTGAACAGTTGTATGTCAAAGAAGCAATGCTCATAAAGAAATATCATCTCCCAGTTCGTCATGATATATATTGCCTCGGTGATCCAAGTTCCTTGAGCTTATCAGATTAAAACTCTTTACACATAATTCTTATTCAACTTGCGGCTAAAGACAGATTCAATGTTTTTCTTGCTGATTATGCACTGCGTGTTGAAGCTACTCGCACATGTATCTTTGATTTATGCGGCTAACAGTTGTGTCGAGTTGTCTATAGATTGAAGCTGTATTTTGTGCAATAAGTGGCGGTTATATCACATTGGATCCGGTATTTTTCAGTTGAAACCAAATACTAAGAGCTTATTTCAAGGGGGAGCTTGGAAGACCGACGACACTAAATCTTTTCAAAAGAAAGCAAGGGGGAGAAGATTTGAAGACGCTTCCTTTATAAAACTTTAGGGGGAGATTATTAGGATCAAATATCCTAAATTAGGAAAGTTTCATAAAGAAGGAAATGATTTAACGTAATATTCTAAATTGTGTTAAATACCTAATGGGCTTGGGCTTTTAATGTAATAGACCCTACTATATAAAGGAGTCTAGGGTAGAGGATTCGTTAATGAGAGTCATTTAGTTACATTCACGTTTGTAGTTCTTTAATGCTTTCATCAATAAAACATTCGACTCAATGATTTCCATATGATTCCTCTTTTGATTTTGTTGAACCGGACCTAACAATCACCTTGGAGTTTCTTTGTTCCTTTTCGATCTGAACTTATTTCGATGGTCAATCTCATTCGAATTCCTTTCAAAGTACCATCACAATATGCAGCGAGTTCATTGAAGCGCAAGAATCGTTTGACGCCTTCTCCATTGAGATATACAAGCCCATGAGCTAGCATTTGGAGAATAGTGAGAACATTGAGATGGTTGAGGTTGTCGATTTCTTGATTCAGCTTTGTGAGATAAATCTTCTTTTGTTTGCTTTCAAGACCTCATGCAGATAGCTGTAACATATTTCTTTCTAAACAAATCTGATGATGACTCTTAATGCTCTTTGCTCCTCTCTTGATCTCCTTTATTTATCTTTCAGCTCAAGATATATGAATTCCACATCATATATATCCAGACTCGGAAAATCAGCTTCAGTGAAATAGTATTCCTTGGCATCTTCTCTTAAACTCGAAATGTAGGAAATTTGACTTGAAATAGGTGATCATAAATGATTTCTCTGATGTTAGTGATTGGTTTGTTTGAATAGACTTTTTCCTTTCATTGTGCCTTGTTTCTGAGCACGAACAGATATTCAGTAAGTTCTTCTGGAGTCATTTCCGTGACACGATGAATTCGAGCCAACTCCTCAGTTTCTTTCTTTTCTACAAACAACTTCTGCTTTGTTTCTTCCAAATAAGGAACTCTTATTTGATCTATTTCCCATTTGGGGTTCTGATTAGTAATAATCCTTTCCCATCTGTGTTGATGTGGTAGAAACATCTTTTGTGTGGGCTCAATGGATTTGTTTTGTTTTAGAATATCCTTGTAGTGTTCTTTTCCAAACATTAGAGCATATGGATCACGAAACCAGTTTCTTGTATCTTGATGCAGTTGTTGTACATTCACTTTGATAGGTTCATTGGAATTTAGGTCAACGATTCGAGAAACTGTTTCAACATTGAAACTCGGGGTAGATTCTTGTTGTTGGAAAGGAGTAGAAGATTGTTGTTGTCTTGAAGGAGTAGATGATTGATGTTGTCTTGAAGGAGCAGATGATTGACTAGTAGATCGACGTGTTTGAATAACTCGAGTTGGAGCTGCAGTGACCTAACAATCTCCCCCTTTGTATTCGAGATTACAATTTATCAAATTAGTACTTTTGAAGACGATTGAAATTTTGTCAACAAATCTTCATCTTGAAATCTTTTGCTCCCCCTACGAATATGATCACTTGATAAGCTCCGTAACTCCCCCTTAATCTTAGCATAACGTTTAGTAACAGAATGTCTAAGAAGCCGTGATATCGTAGGGTAAAAATCTTTCTTTAAGTAGAACGTGTCACATGAAAAAGACAAAAGAATATCGAGTTAGGCAAATGCGATAACTTGAGGTTGTCGGGTTAGGCAGAAGCAATGAATTTTCCTTTCTTTTCTTGTTTTCTCCATGTTATTTCTTTGCATGCGTCTTTGATACATTATTTCTCCCCCTCAGAATGATAAGGAGAATCTGAAGCATTATGAACAATCAAAGACATTAACTGGAAGCGGAGCAATCGTGAGTGTGTAATAATGTCATCTTGGAACAATGGATAAGAAACTAACATAGAAGCATGAAGAGCAACTAGTATCACTCAAATCAAAACAAATTCAATTGAGTTCATGTCTATTTCAATATTCATCTCCAAAGAGTCGAGAATTAATAGAATGTGTGGCTACCCAGATAAATGTTTAGGTTTGGTAAAGACCAAATATTTTCTTTTAAGTCTTGTCACACTCTCACTAGTTTCTTTTATCTCACAAGCACTCAATTTTACTTTAATCATACCCTGTCAAGATATCGAACCTAGGGATGTGTTTCATGGGTAGGTCCTTCCGGCTTTGGATTGACCATTGAAACTTCTAATTCCAATTACACACAAATAGTTGAAACGTTGAAATCTGAGTCCTGAACTGATGTATTCAGAAGTCATAATGCAAATTAAAACGGAATCTGAATTGAGATATTCCAAATATTAAGAGCAGGTCTATAGCTGAGATACTATGAAGCTAAAAGTAAGAGCATAAAAAGATGGTACCCCCCTCAAAAACAGCATAACCTTTTGAATGATCATGTCATGTGATGTGAATATTATAAATCTAGAACACACATGACATACCTACAAAACAGATTAAAAAGATTTTGGTACCTAAACTTTGTTGGGTTCTTAGAGGTTAGCTTTAGAAACAACAAATGGGAATAGGGGATACTATAAGTGTCATACCATTTATGAACATATCTTTGGTGAACAAAATCATTTGTTCCACAAGTAGGACAACAAAGATTTGTGGCGCTTAGACTGATTAGCTGATTGATTGACTTGACAAAGTAAGGTAAATCAATCTTGGAAACAAATGATTGTGTATTAACTACAGGAGATGTATGTGACATGTTTCCAACACCATCATCTGTAGTTGACTTCTTTTTTCCAAATCATTTTTAAACTTCTTAAAATTACCGGATTTAGCAACAAAATCATTGTGAGATAAATTAGAATTATGAGTCCGAGAAGTTGGAGAACTATATGATTTGGAGCTGTTAGAATAACTGTTTGATTTGACACTTGGATACGAGTTATTCTTACAAACACTTATTGTAGAAAGAGAATTCATCTTATGAATTGAACTTGAAGCAGTTGTATAACCTTCAAGTTCTCTAATTTTGCACAAGAGATTATTTCTTTTTTCCGTAATCACATCATATTTTTGTATGATATTCGGATCTCATTTTCTGTTTATTCACAAGATTTGTTTCTAAAACAGATAATTTTTTGAAAGTTTGCCAATTTTCTCTTCAAAAACCTGCTTCTCCTTTTCAAAATCTTTTTCCAAAATTTTGTTTTTGGAAATGATCGAAGTACTTTTCTTGATTAAATTCGTTTTATCAGTTTCAAACACATTTCTTTCATCTTTTAAATTTTTTTGAAGTTCAGAAAGTTGCTTTGATAGCTTCAGACATTTTGTTTCAGATGATTTTCTCTCTAAAAACACAACTTGTTCAAAATCTAACACTTGTTCAGAAACTTTTCTAATTGTCAACTCACAAGTTTTAATTTTGCTCTCAAATGTTTTTTGCTCAATTTCAAGCCTGTTTTTCTGATCAAAAGAGAATTCTCTTTCTTTTTCTATTTCTAAATCGGATCCTTTTATTTTAGAATCAAATTTCTGATCCGACTTAGAAATATTTTCTTTCAGGTTTTTATTTTCATTTTCTAAACTTTCGTATTTCTATTTTAAATCATCGAGTTGAATAATTGTAGCTCTCCAACCTATATAGTATTCATATTCAAGGAATTTTGGATCGAGTACTAATGGGTCGGTAGACATCTTGATTTAAGCCTTTAAACTCAAATGCAGAAAATTAGTTCGGAAAATATGTAACCATTGGTTACCTGATAAAATAATCTCGATCGGTGAGTTTTGAAAGGTTTCTAAGATTTCTTTGAAAAACTGGTAATTTTATCTCGAGTGAACAAGGCTCGAGAATAAGTGATGTCGGGTCAAGAAGACTCGAGGAAAATTAATGTCGGATCTAAGGGATTCAAGAAGAATGAATGTCGAGTTTATGGGACTCAAGAAGAAAGTGTGTCGATTCAAGAGGACTCGAGGAAAATTAATGTAGAGTCAGGGGGATTCGATATTTAATCTTTGTCGGATCAAGGGATCCGAGAACTAATTTATGTCGGACGATGTTCAGTCGAGAAGAAATTTGTCGGATGAAAAATATGTCGATTTTAACAGATTGAAAAAAATGAGTTTATCTAGTCCTTAGGGTTTTTGTAAAAGTTCTTTTCTTTCTTGAGGTTAAGGAGGACAAAAACAGAGGTTTCTTGACTAACAAGATCTGCGAGAAACAAGGTTCTTCGAGTCTTATTATGGACAAGAACAACAAAGTTTTGGTTTTCCAAAACAGTCAAGGTTGTCAAAGACTTTTAATTTTTTTTATTAGTAATCCAAACGTGTTGTAATAGTTTTCTTGACTAGAAAAGCGATCAAGTAAAAAATCTATTGAGTTTTCTATGGACAAGAGCCTCTAAACAACCAGGAATCAATTATAAGACAAATAATTAATTGCTAAGGTTTATAACGATCACTAGAAGTTTCTTTACTAGAAAAGCGATCAAGTAGCAAAGCTATTGAATTTTCTATGGACAAGAAGGTCTTTAAGTAATGGAAACAAACGAAAGCAATTTAAATTTTTTCAAAAACAGGGATTCGATAAACACAACTTTTTGACGGGTAAATATGAATCGACAAGAGTTTAAATAAGAATAATCCGATAAACTTATATCTAAGGTTAATAGGGTCCGATAAACTTGTTTGTCGGATGACTATAGTCCAACAAGAATGATTAAGGTATGAGGAACCCAGAAACTTTAAAAAAATAAATAAGACATACTTGATTGCAGACGCAAACAAACTAAAGCAGATATGAATAAAATCGATAAAAGCAAAGAAAAAAAATATGAAAACTAGGTTTTTCGAAAGCAATTCAGATGCGATACCCAATCAGAAATCTTGAGTTTATGGATAGAGCTCAATCGAATCTTAAGAAAACGGTTTAAAGAACAGATTTTAAAGAAGAATCGACCAAGAACTTTAAGAAAAATTAACAAGAATGCGATTTTGATGGTTATCGATTGACACAGTATTCTATGCTCTGAAAAAAAGAAAGTTTACCTTTATCAACAAGAAATCAATTAGAAATCAATCAAAACTCTGATCGTTCGACTCTGATACCAATTATGGATCCCAGTATATAATCAGGTAACGATGTGATGAACACAGTAAACAAGAATAATATCAATAAGAACACTTTATGTCATATATCTCACTTGTAGGATTCGAGGTTACAATGAATGAACCTAATATGAATTCTTCTAAATCTCTCTAATATGATCTCTAATTAGTGTCTAAATAAAACCTCTAGCTTTCTAATGCTATCCCTAACCTTGTATTTATATGATAGGAGAAATAGTTAATAAGGAAATAAAGTAATAAGGCAATATTCACTTGCCTTATTTACAACAAGATTGTTTCCTTATATTTAAACCTTAAATCTTTCCTAAAACTTTGACCTTCCTAATTAATGACTTTGTTGACTTTACAATTTAACCGTTCATGTCTTCAATATTTGTCATCTCGGATACAACATTTTCAGACCTAACAACATGTTCTCTTAAAAGTTCATCAAGCACTTTCATGTTATTCGTGTGACTTGCTTCAAGTCTTTCAATTTCAGAAAGTTGTTTTTGAGAACTCATCTTGAACAAAAAACCTATATAACTCAAATACACAATTACTTCGTGTAAAAAATAAGCATTGGTTATCTAACGAAGTGATCGTAGATCAATGATTTGATTTGATTCACAACCGTTCTCCGGTGCAAGGATGCGAGAAGCTAGGTTCTTGGGACAAGGTGATGCGAGAAACAATTATATCGGGTCAATGTGGTGCGAGAAGATATGTTCTCGGGTCAAGCAAGTGTGAGGACTAAAGAACTCGGGTAAAGTGGATGCGAGAAACGAGTTGCTCGGATCAAAGAGATTCTAGGACCAGGGTTCTCGGATCAAAGTAATGCGAGAACAAGTTTCTTTCTTGAATGAAGTAGACCCAAGGAAAATTTTATTGAGTCCTTTTAAATGCGAGACCTTAAGGTATCAACTTGGTTTTAAAGAGAAGTTTAACTAATATTCTAAAGGAAAGATAATTAGGTTTTCTTGACTAAAAAGAGCTGCAAGTAACAGAGTTCACACGTTTTTTTATGGACAAGAATGACCAGGTTATTGATTTTCCAAAAATACCAGAAAACTTAATTTGAGACAGAAAATTAATGATTAATTCAAAGACTTTGAGTTTAAAGAAAACGATAACAAAGTTTTGTTGACTAAAAAGAGCTGCGAGGAACAGAGTTCTCGAGTCTTTTTATGGACAAGAATAGCTAAGTTTTCAATTTTCCAAAACTTCAAGAATGAATTTTCAGATTTTAATCAAAAGGTTTTATCAAAATCCAACCCAATTGCTAAAGTTTCTTGAATAGAAGAATCTGCAAGGAACAAGGTTGTTGAGTTTTCTATGGAAAGAAGGTCTCAGCAATTAGGGATTAATATGAAAAATTTAAATTAATTACTAAAAGTTATTGACTAGAAAAAGCTGCAAGGAACAAAGTTTTGAGTTTTTCTATGGACAAGAAGGTCTTAAGTAATCAAGATAAACAAAAGTTCAAAATTTATCGAATGTTAAGGATGCACAAAAGGAGTTTATCGGGTCTTTATGATTTGAGAAATTTACTGTTCACGTAAGGTTTTACCCGACAAACTTGGTTCTCGGATCTAAAGGATACGAGAACTATGAAGGCTTATGTGATAAATGGGTTTCTCGGGTCAGGTAATCCGAGAAAATTACTGTTCAATCCTAGTTAAATCCGATAAAAAATTTATTGGGTCTTATAGATCCGATAACTATGAACCTTAATGCGATAATTGTGCGATACATATTAATACATATCTTCTTCCTTTGCTTACCTATCGTAGGGGACCACCTCTCCTCCTACACACCATCCCTTTTCCCAATCCTTCCACGTCTCCCTCCTACACCGCCACCCTGCTCCTTCTACAACACCATCTCTTCTTCAGATCTAGATTCAGATTTGAGGCCATCGATGGGTTAACCCATGGCTCCCTCTACACCATGAAGGGATAACGTACGAACAGAGAACAGGGTTGACGACGCCTCCTGTCGGGATCTAATGTCACGTCTTCATCCCTGTGTCATTGAAATAGGCCCCCACCTTCCTTTTCTGTAACACTCGGGGTTTCGGTAAAGGAAAATAGCTTTTAGCACGAATCCCGATTAGTATACAATATATTATTGTTACGTAATTATATATATAGTAATTTACATAAATATAGATAGCTAGGCTTATATATATATAGGTTTATATATATACTTTTAATATTTATTTATTTATGCATTACTTAATTTATATATATTAGGGGAGGGGTGATTTAATTCATGGTTGAAAGTATAGAGGTAGTTTGTGGACATTTTCAGTTGAAGTTTAGAGGAAGTGGATGGTGATATAATCACTTGGTTCTTTGCTTGTTGAAACAGTAGGTAACGTGGCATGCATGCGGCTTTGAAGCCGCATTTGCACCTGCCTGAGATTTCTTGAAGCCATCCATGTCTTTTTCTTGTTGCATCTCCTTCTCTTCTCATTGTTTAATAAAAACCACTCTCTCTCACTAAAATAAAAATCCTCTCACGTCTCTCTCTCTTTAAGCTGCCTTTTATCTCTAAAAACCCACTTATCCATTTTTCTCATTTTCTTCCTTTCTTCTTTTCTTTCACCCTAGATCAATATTTTGGGTTTATTTATGGAGTATCCTAGAGTTGATCTAGCCAAAAGATCTAATAGTTTGGATGGGAGCTTCAAGTTTTAATGAGGTAAGACTTTTATAGAATCTTTGCAATATTTAAGGTTTTAGTTTTGGATCTATCTTTTGAAGTTAATATTAATATTTATGGGTATTATAGATGAAGGTTTTAGTGAGAAATTAAAGACATATTCAATGGAAGCTCAAACTTAGGATAAACCCTAGATCTAGCCATTTTAGCAAGTTGAGTTCAAGTTTGCTTTGTGAAAACTATGTACATGCCAAAATGTGTATTTTAAAGTGTTAATATGTGTATTTGACATTTATCAAATGTGTTGGGTACTTGTATTTTCAGACTTACCATAATTCATAAATACATATTTTGGAGACCTTTAATTTATATGTTAAATAAATTAGGAGTTGGAGCCCTTTAAATGATTTATCTCATAAATGAAATTATTTGGTGTCTTATATATATATATATTATTTGGTTTGTAACGGAAATCAACCTTATATATACACATATGTTATTTGACGTAGTTAACATTATAAATCATTTGGAGAAATTTATACTTTTATGTTATGAGGTAGGTGAAAATATCCATAAAACGTTTATGATTGGAAAATGGTTTGATCCACCAAATAAGAGTTTTTGAGTAAATCTTACTTTTAGAACTTGTTTTTGCATAAACATGATTTAAAGGCATTATATTATTTTAATGACTTTTATTTGGTAATCATTTGAATGTTGAGACTTTTGGCTCTGTTTAATCTAAATGAGTCTTAGGGACATTTGTCCGGCTTAAAATGCTTTATTTTGAGCTTTGGAATTTATATGCATTTATAGCATATATATTTATAAAATTTTAATGCTTCGAGTATGTTAGTCATTCATTTTGGAGTCATGTAATTTAGACTAAGTGTAATGGATTCATAGGCACATGAGTCAGTCACTTGGTTATTGAAAGATTTTCGAGTCCCTCGTTTGAGACCATAAGCCGTTTGGACTTTTTGTAGTCGGTATTATAAAGATGGACCCAAGTGGGAATGTCTCTACGACCGTGGGTATCAAAGAGATGGACCCAAGTAGGAATACCTCTGCGACCGTGGGCATCAAAGAGATGGACCCAAGCGGGAATGCCTCTGCGACCCCCAGTATTACAATGATGTAACTCATTGGAGTATGCTATCGGGACCCATGTTTAGAGGTTGGCGCCTTATATAGTTTACACAGGTATTCTGAGAATGAACTCATTTAGAGTCGGGTCCCATTGTCATCGGTTCTTAGCTAGTGTGAGTCTATAGTATTATAAGTAGGTATGGGGTCGGGGTGTTTCGGAGATGAATCCGTATGGTTCGGGCTCCAAGGCCTTAGATATTGCGGTGGGTACTCGTTAAGGGGTTGTACACTGGGACCGTGATCTTAGGGCGCTACTTAACAACATTGAAAATATGGTTTACTTTGTGTTACGCCATTGTCGACGGAAGCGGGTCTCCCCCGTCACCGAAAGGTGTTGTTTGGGGTACAGAGTCTTATCCATTGTTTTTGGTGACGTTTTTAGAGTATGAAGCATTATCCATAAATTATAATATTTGAACGTCGAGACTTAACCGTATTTGGTATTTTGGAAAATTAAGCGTTGTTCAAGTCTGCTATTTGAGCATTTAAACTTATTCGCGTCTTGAGTTAGTAAATGGGGAAGAGTTCGTATTTGAATGGGTATTTGTATTTTAAAGCTTTCATTCTATGGTATTTGATTTAAAGATTTTATTATGGAAATGATGAATTTGGAAACGATGTTTCTTTTATAATTAAGTCATTCTATTTGAGAAATTATTATTTCATCAACCAATTTTTCGATTTCAAACGATTACAATATGTTATAACCTTTTGAGCTCACTAGGCATTAAGCCTCATCTTTTTATTTGTCGGCCTGTGCATCAGGTTCTCGTTTGGGGTTGGTACTACCGACACGTGTTGACTTGAGTGCTAGGGAGTAGCACGTTAACAATCTAGCTTTTGGTGATGTTTTCCGCACTCGGAGATAGCGGCTCTTTTGGGTTTAGTATCACCCGACCCTAATTATGTCTTAGTATAAGACGTGACTTATCGTTTGTAGAGGTTTATATAGAATTGTTATTTGAGGAAATTCAAGTATTGATTTATAGGAGATGATTTATCCTTCAATTGATATAATACTGAAAATTTTAGATTAGTCGCTCTTTTCAAATTTGAGGGTGTTACCTTTTTCGGTGAAGCCCGCCAAACACAAGGCAAATCAATGACTTTGAAACCCAAAATCATCGTTGTTGTTATTTGGATCTGAGCTTGTGCACCATCGTACCTCCTTATTCCAATATTCATCTTTTACTTCTTCTCTGACTCATGAACGCAACCTTCAAGAACCGTCGACAGAATCTGGAGGTGAAAGGATTTTTGTTTATACTCCAGATCTAGATTCAAGGTTTTGTTTGCTTTATTTTGGATTTAGGGGTTTTATTTGTTTGATTTAGATTTCGTGTATTTGATTTATCTGACATCTGTATCAAATTTCTTGAATGAATTCACTATTTTTCATGATGTTCATTCTTGAATTTTGTAGAACAATTGGTATCTCTAGCAACCAACGTATCCCCATTCTTCTCTCTAATTCTATTTGGAGGGTTATTTAGAACTTCAAGTGATTTTTTCTAGTTAGAGTATAAATTTGAATTGAGTTTTGATGATTAGAAATGCTTTGGTATGCATCAATATGTTGGTTAAAGATAAGGTATGGCCCGGAGGAGATGACCGAAGATGGTTTACTAGGCCGGAGAAGACAAGGTATTAACCGGAGACCGTATACCCCCGTTGTATTAATAATTAATACAAGAAATTACATTTTTAGTCTGTGTAGTTTTAATAGAAAATAACAAATAATTTAATTAATTGACTAAAATGCCCCTTTTAATTAACTGAGTTAACGGAATAATTGGGATGAAGTTAGATTTAGGGACCCAAAACGTTATAAAATGAAAACCACGAGAATACAATCCATAGATATTTCATTTGAGGGACCAGACTATTAAAACCAATAAACCCTAGGGACCAAATATGTAATTTACTCCGGATAAAATATGTACAAAATAGAAAAATAAAAATAAAAATTTGTTGCATAATTTAGAAAAAAGTTATTCATTACATCATATAAGAACTAAATCAAATTTCGTTATATTATATAAGAACTAAATCAAATTCGATATATTTTGATGTATTTTCCCCTACATTTTATAAATGATATACTCTTCAAATGTAATATGTTAACCAAATAATTTTTAGGGATATGTTTAAAATAAAAGAAGATAAAAATATTAACAACATAAGAATAAACGATTATATATTTGGTTAATATTAAAGAAAACGTACGTTCATTGTTCACATATGAATATTAATACAAAAATAATTGGTTAAAAAAAAGGTAAACAAATGTCAGTTTACATGATAAACTTCAATTCACCAATAATTCACACACGTATAATTTATTGTTTTGTTCTTAATTACTATTTTTGTTTTCCTTATTTAAAACTCTCTATTTTCTAAAAAGGATATTGCATTTTGTATAAACGTTTACCAAAATGGAAAAAGGAAACAAAGAAACAACGACAAAACATATGAGATGCCCATTTCGGCTTCGATCATCATCTTCTTCATATATCATCTCTCCATTCCCAC
The DNA here is from genome assembly GCA_036898165.1 of Silybum marianum. NCBI lineage: Eukaryota > Viridiplantae > Streptophyta > Magnoliopsida > Asterales > Asteraceae > Silybum > Silybum marianum. The sequence goes on along the minus strand of CM072538.1, from coordinate 13,080,874 downwards.
ATTCATTTATCTGCTTCACATCCGCCATGGAAATCATCCTCTTTTCAGCTCTACTCTTATCCCTCATCATCCCTTTATTCTTTCTTCTTCGAACCAGAAGATCATCGAACCGTCTGCTGCCACCCGGTCCACTTGGGTTCCCGATGGTCGGCCAAAGCTTTAGCCACTTGACCGCCTTACGAACCAACACCGACCACGAGTGGTTCGAAGAACGAATAAGGAAGTACGGTCCAATATCGAAGCTAACCCTTTTCGGCCATCCGACCGTTTTCCTCCATGGCCAAGCTGCAAATAAGTTTATATACACTTGTGATGGAAACACACTTGCGAACAAGATGCCACCATCTCTCAGCCGGATCTTGGGGAAGAAGATAATAGTCGAGTTGAATGGTGCCGACCATAAGCGAGTAAGGTCAGCAATCGTGTCGTTTTTAAGGCCTGAAGTATTAAAAACGTACGTTCGGAAGATGGATCAAGAAACACAAAACCATCTTGATGTTCATTGGCATGGTAAACGGGAGGTTGAGGTACGTCAAATGATCTTTTCGTTACAAGGAAAACGGTTTTTTTATTGGACACAAAATATGTTTAAATGTCGTAATATATTGTTTTATTGATATTAAGTTTATAAGACTAAACAATTGTGAGTTCCATTTAAAAGTGTTACAGTAATTTATATTATAATTTTAGACGTTTTAATAGGTTTTTAAGGATACTTTTGAAATAAAGCTCCTGTTAGTTTTTACTACGACAATATTTGAAAAACTAATCTTTATAAAAACAAATGTCAAATAAAAATGAATAAAAATCACCATTTCCCAAATTCAGACGTCTCATTAATGTCCCACCAATTAAATTAAGGCACATCAGTTTTTCGTTTATTTTAAATTTATTTAATTCATGTTAACTTTCTTTCTCTATTTACGTGTATCTATATGATTGGTAGATATGAATCAGAAAAAAATTGGGACATGGGATTTTCATCCAATAAAAATGTATTAAAAAACTAATAAAATATTTTATTTAAATGTGTCCAAAATATTAATATACCAAAAAACGTCAAATAAACTTACTGTAACACGTTTACAAATTACACAATTGTTTGGTCTATAATGTAGTATATTATGTCATTCAGACATTTTTCGCGTCTGATATATCCGACTTTATTGTAGTTTTTTTTAGGGGATTCCATCATTCGAACTGTAATGCTGCAGGTGATGCCGGCAATGAAGGTTCTAACGTTTAATGTGATTTGTTCACTTGTTCTCGGGTTAGAAGGAGGCACGATACGCGATAAGCTCTTGTCGCTTTTCCATGAAATGACTCGCGGACTACTTTCGGTGCCTATAAACGTGCCATTTACGCAATTCAATCGGAGTCTAACCGCCAGTGCACGACTGAAAACCATCATCACGGATCTTATACATGCAAAACGATCGATCTTGGAGGAACAAACAGCTTCGGGCCATCAAGATCTAATCACACATTTGATCAACGTCCAAAATGAAAACCCGGAAATGACATCTGATGACGAGATTGTGGATAATGTAGTCGGGTTGATGTTTGGAGGATACGATGCAACCTCGAGCCTCATAAGTTTCATGATCAAACTACTAGCCGAACACCCCATCGTATACAATACCGTTGTTCATGGTAAGCGTTACCCCCCCCCCCCCCCCCGCTTTTCCACGCAGGGAGAGAGCAAGTATAAATCATAGCTTTAGGCTTTCGAGACTTTCTTCCTAGGACAGAATTACTTGAACTTGAGCGGTCCCCCGCGAATGCTCTTTTGGAGGGCTTTGGGGATCCTCTACTCATAGATCACCAGATTGAGTTTATTCGAGATTTTTCAGGCTGTTATTTTCTAGGCCAGTGCAAACTGGACCTGACACTTACTGCTAAATGAAAGACTTTGCCTACTGACTTTTCCCTGAGAAATTTGTCGCTAAAGAATGATTTCTCACAAAACGGTCACAAAAGTTGGTGGATAATTCAAATTAGTGGTCACAAAAAGGTTGGTAGGTAATTCAAATCAATGACAGATTACCCACGAATTCTCTGGGCGATCCGTTGGTATTTTCTCGGATAACATCACATTTTACCAAACTATTGCATGGTATTTTCTGGATGATCCGTGGGTAATCACCGATGGAATTTTTTGTAGGTAATTGTCATTTGTTTTGTAGTGACTGACACCCAAAGTTACAAAAAAAAAGTCTTTTTTGGACAGTAATTTGATGGGATTTTTCAGATATTTCATAGTTATATCTAACCTAGAAAATTTGAAATTGTAGAGCAAGATGGAATCGCTAGAAACAAGGCTCCGAGAGAGTCGTTAACATGGGACGATCTTACGAATATGAAGTACAGTTGGAGAGTAGCAACCGAAGTTTTACGGTTGAATCCACCGTTCTTCGGTTCTTTTCGGAGAGCCATCAAGGATATCGAATACAATGGTTATATAATTCCTAAAGGATGGCAGGTACATAAAATACTCCAAAAACATTCAATGTTGACTTTCAGGGTCAAACCAAAAACTTTTATTATAAATTTTTTGCCTATAATTACTATAGTTTTCCTATCTCCAAACTTGTTTCTCTTTCATTATATTTATATCTGAAACTATAGTTATCAACTTTTCTAAGTAATGAAAGTAATTATGGAAAAATTTAAACTTAAAAATTATCTTAGTTGACTTTCAAAAGTCAAACACTAACTTTTTAGGGACAAATTTCTTGAAATCTTGAAAAAAAAAAGTGAATCCAAATGACTTATTTTCTTTAACAAAAAGGTGATGTGGGTTTCGAGCATGACACACATGGATGGAAACATCTTCCCAGATCCATCGAGATTCAACCCAACACGATTTGAGCAACAAACGGCAAAACCGCCCTACAGTTTTGTGGCGTTTGGAGGAGGGATAAGGATGTGCCCAGGTGGCGAGTTTGCGAAAATGGAAACTCTAACAATGATCCATTATTTGGTGACACGGTTCACGTGGAAGCTATCTTTGAAACAAAATTCATTCAGAAGAGATCCAATGCCGATCTTTAACCAAGGTCTACCGGTTCTTATCAGTCCCAGGAAACAGAGACATGATAATGTTTACGCCCCTTGGATTTGATTTAAATATCATTTCAGGGCAGATAAATTATATCTTTGTAACAACGTTATTTAAACTTTAAAGTTTTAACTTTTCCATCGGTAGAGTAGCACCATAAAAGAAAAATAGCATTGTCATTAAATCTTGTGTGACATCTATGTTAAAAACCGTTAATGGTTAAATTATATTGGTATATGTCATTGTAACTTCTTACTTTTCTTTCAGTTACATGCTCGTATTAAAGAATTTATTAATCGCATACTTTCATGATAAAAATTATATCAATTCATCGGATCATCGAATATATATATATACATAAATTACTTGATATTGAAACCTAAATTCGAAATCGAATCCCACATTTCACATTTCACATTTCACAAGTAGAGGTGTTCACGGTACTGTTTGGTGTGGTTTGAAGTCAATATTGCAAATCAAACCGGAAGAAGTCAATATTGCAAATCAAACCGGAAGAAAAGGAAAATGAGCTGTTAATTTGGATGAAATACATTTCAAGAATTAGATTGGGAAGCGTAAAAAAATGATACATACTTTTTGTTTTTTAGAAAATGAATTTTCCTCTTACAAATGTCCAAAGGTGTAACAGTTATTTTTGGATTTTTGCTACATTAACCTTCTTTGAATCCACATTCTTAATTAATTACCTTATTGATTAACATTCTCGATTATCAAAATAGACTGTTTATAAACGTCTTGTAAGTTTTGTAAGTTGTACCTTATAAACACTTATCGGGTAAGAGTCTTCTCCATCACTTATTGAGTAAGATTTTTGGTTCATGCTTTTTTCCATCCAATAAACCCTTGCCTTGTAAAGTTTGATAAAATGTCCCAAATAAAAATGATATTTAGAAAATACATTTGAAAAGCATTCGATAAGATAAGTAACATCCGATAAACCCTTGCATTGTAAAGTTTGATAAAATGTGACAAATAAAAATAATATTTAGGAAATAAAAGGCCTAAACTTTTACCAACCCCCAGTTGTATGCATCCCATTCGTGAGGATCACCAAGTTAATTGCATTCCATACCTCGGACTTTCGTCCGTGCTCGGCGAGAATTTTGTAAATTTGTTCGTTTTATGCATCATGTTATTCATCAGCCATTTTGGAAGATGAATAGAGAAAGATTTGAGAATTGGGAAGTAGAAGTGTGAACTTTTTATTTGCAAGAAATCAATATAAGCCGAAATCCAAAAAATAAAGCGATAATTGTGAATGTTTTTTACATTTTGTAATTTGGTATCTTACCTCATACACCATAATACTTATATATAATGTTTAGGGGGCCAAAATGCAAAAAAGGTCAAAACCGCAGAATAAGGTTATACGACCGATGGTCAATGGCTAGAAAATGGAAAAGTTTTTGAAATTTCCAAGCCAAGCCGGGCCCTCGAATCCGCCAAAAATCGCAACGGTTACAATTGTATCAAGACATTATTTACTTGTGGTTTATATCTTTTTAGTTTGATTGTTAAGGAATTCTTCATATGATAGATTAAAGGATTTGAGAACCAGGGTTTATAAAAATGTCGGATCATATGACTTTGCTTCCAAGATCCCACTCTTTCACTTGAAAGACTTTGAGGGTGTGCTTGATATACGGACAAGGTAAAAGAATTGTGGAATCTTTTAGGGTTTTAATGTGAGAGGGGTAGTTTAGTAATTAACCAATCTTGTTCGATTTCCCGAGTTTTTGTTCCACCTATTTTGGTACACTTATGTCATGTCTCAACAATCCCTTCACGGGAAGGACAACATGTTTATTCTATATGCTTTTATTCGATTCAATTGTCTTGATGGTATTATACTTGTTGGAGGAATGGTAATTAGGGTACCTTTCGTACATGAATAGATCCATATTTTTTTTGATACAGTGATACCATACAACATACACAAAAAATAATTATAAAAGATACGGTTTTTATCAACATGCCTTTACGTTTTTACTAATGGTCAATATCTTTCGATGTGTTTTTAACCTAATTCTACCGTTTCGGGGATTTTTAAATTTTTTGCTTGATTTCGAGGGGCTTTTAAGTTTTTTTTAATTGATTTTGAGGGACTTTTCGGGTTTTTTGGGGGATTTTTAAGCTTTTTATGGATTTCGAGAGATTTTTTTGTTTTTTTTTTCTTGATTTTGAGAGTTCTTTTTCGGTTTTAGTATTCGATATTGGTGTTTTAATAACTAAAAGTAAATAAAAAATACTACTGAGAAAGTTAACGATTAGATATGAAATTAACAGACTGTTTATTAAATGTTATATAGAATTGCTACAGACACAAAATTTAATTATTTGCATCAAGCTGAGATCAAACCTAGAACCATCTCTACAAGGAGTTTTAATTCAGTTGGAAGAAGCCACTACACCAGCTGCCCTATTTGTGTTATAAGTTCGGTTTAAAATTATTTAAGACACCCCTAAAACGATATCGTTGCACCGCTAACAAGTACAAAAGATTTACCTCTCGATGAAGATATAATACGGTGGCACGGAGTTCCGCCCCTGCTTTCGTATCAGAGTCTTTCGCCAAGATCATTTTTCTTAGCAATTGACTCACATTTATGATGGTTAGTTTTATTGGATATAACTATACATGTGTGTGTGCTATTTACAAGAAATTGGAGTTCAGTTATTTGATGCCTTTCTCCAACTTCACATGGTTTTTATGGAGTAAACAAAATCCTTTCATTCATATGAGCTGCTTACTTACCATGGGTTAGTTCTTTCCTATAATCTACATGAACCCTTTAACCGGTAAACAAAATCAAATGAAACAAACCCAATATACCCCACTAAAATGCAGGGTTTGGAAGGGGTGGGATTTATGTAGACCTGACCTCTACCCCAGAGGTAGAGTGGTTGTTTCCGTGTTTAACCCAATAACCGATGAACCAAACGAAACAAACCCAATATATCCTGCTTGAGATTTATGCATATCTGACCTCTATACCTAGAGGTAAAGTGGTTGTTTCCGTGATGAACCCTTTAACGTAACTAGTAAACCAAACCCAATATATATCATGTTTGAAAGCAGGGTATGAGAAGGAGGGTATGAGAAGGATGAGATGTATGCAGACCTGACATTTAACCCAGATAATAGCGGATGTTTCCATGATAAACCCTTAAACTGGTACCTTAAGATTTTGCTTGTTGCTCATATCATGCTCAACCTATTTATTGCCATAGTTATCGATTTAGTTGAGTTGAAGGAATTCTTTCCAAGTGTGTGAAGCTCTTGACTCTTGTGTATATTAATCTTGAATTTGACAACTTTTTTTGTGTGAAGGGTATCCCAGGCTATGTCTGGACTAATCCCGACAAATTACGACTGCAATACATATATAAACTCAGTGGCCACAATTGTTGTGTACGCCTGGATTCGAACCCTGGACAGATGGGATATTCCACCACATCCCCAGTCCCAGAGCCTCAACCAGTACGCCACAACCCTTGTGGTTTTGAATTTGACAACTTATTTATGTGGTGAAGATCATGATTCATTTTGAGTTGAGTCGCTGCAGGTTCCTAATCTTCTTGTTTCTGCTGCAGGTTGTATTGGGGTTATCTGTTCTTGTTGGTGCAAGTGCTTGGGTGAATCTACTCATAAGTCGATAATGTCATTATAACCGTTCTTTAAGCTAGTATTTTTTTATATAACCAAACCAAACTAACCCAGGGGTTGTAGTATATAATCAGGCTCTGTATGCAATAAAACTTTTCGTCTTATCTTTAGGCGATTTCGGCTAAGTTTTGCAAACTAATTGTAAGCTAGCTGTAGCCGTTGGCTAATAAATTAGCAGAAGCTAATCATGTTCGGTAAAAAGAATAGCTAATTATAAGCCAGGTGAAAATGTAAAATGACCTATATGATGTGTTGAAAAGTTACTCGAGCTAAAATATAAGGGACATAATTGGAAAAAAAACAAAAAAAAACCCTCGAGCTTATTCAAAATCTATTTGAGCTAGTTTTTTTTATTTATAAAAAACTAGTGTATGCCTTACCAAATGGAGGTTTTTCATTAAATTCAAAAAATTAGCTAACTTATGGTTGTTGAACATGGCCTAAGTTATCATTGCATATCTACCTTGATTTAGTTCCTTTGTTGCATGTTGAATCAAACCGACCCAATTTTTATTTAAACACTATATGTGATAGGAGATGATTGTTCACCATGCTTATTACTATTTCCTCGAAGTTTTGTACCCCATAATGACGGGCCGGCGGCCCTTAAGGACCATATCATTCGTTATATCGCTTTTCACCGATGATCATGAGCCTGCCGTGGTGGCCTGGCCCGGAGATGTGAGATTTGTTGTTAGATGAAATTAGAGGCCGAGGAAATTGTAGGAAAGACCAATTTTACTGTAGAATTCATGTTAATATATAGCGGTACTCTAAAAAGAATTTCCCTGCAAAAGGGGGATGAAACCGGTAGAGTCCCATATTGGCTAGACTTGGACTATTTATCCTCAGTATATGTGGGAATGTCCTTTCTCTCGGTTATTTTGAAGAGTAAATTTGGGGGTTCTACATATTCTCAGTGGTATCATAGCCAAGGACGGTCCTGTAGTAGTGCCACCCTATTATTCCTCCGTCGAAGGGTAATTTTTTTTAGGTTTGTGCCAGATGCAACCATATCGTTTTGGAAGGTGCAACCGTATTACTGCATGTCGGGCCACCATGACAGGTGCAACTGAAACTACAACGAGAACAAGTTTTCTTTGTTAGAGTTGGTTTGCAAGACTTTTCTTCCTAAGACCCGAGTTCGGATCCTCTTAGCGTCATTTTCCGAGTCAAATGCTGCCACTGGTTGAAATTTTTTCTTTCTAATTGTTTCTTATAGTCAAATGTTGCCACCTTTTGAAAAAAATTCCGGGTACGTCCCTGTAACCAAGGTTTACAAAGTCTTCGAACCAACACTTTGCGGCAAATATACATCCATTGAAGGGAATGTGATAGAGTTCCATGTCGTCTAGACTTGAACCTCTTCTCTGCTCAAGGGCTATTTCGGTGAATAAATTTGCGGGTTTACGGGTTCCATAAATTCTCCCAGTATCCTTTAGAAACTTTTCCTCAAAGGTAATGTATGTTGTGATTATGATCAAACTGCAAATCCATTCATCATATTCTTTGGTTTCTTGGCCAAAAAGAAGCATCATTTTGGTTTTGGGTTCAATTTCAATGTTAAATATTTGGATCTTTTTCGACTTAAAAAATAAATATATCTGAAACAGTGGTTTAAAACAATTAAGAATACCTAAATAGATGTGGTTGAGAATGCACAAAGGGGATCCGTGGCGCAATGGTAGCGCGTCTGACTCCAGATCAGAAGGTTGCGTGTTCGATTCACGTCGGGTTCAAATCCCTTAAACCCCTTAAACCATCTTTTTATTGATATTATTATATTTTACCCCCTTCACTTTCATCTGATGCGTTTTCTATCCTCATCTATGATTTCATGTTAGTTCTAACCATGAACCAAAGGTGCACACTATATACCATTTAAAACTATCTTTGAAGGTGAGGAAAGAAATATAATACAATCTTTTTTTTTTTTGGGGGATGTTAAATTCATAGCTACTTTTTCTTATTTTATTAAATTGTTCAATTGTTATTATTTATTTTTCCTCCTATTTTTTTTTCTTTCCTTTTTTCAAAGCTACGTAAACATATACGCTCCTTTTCTTTTCCCCTATTTTCCTTAAAGGGTTTTAAGAACAAGCTTAAAGATTACTGACGTAAGTGAAAAGATTGTGATATTAAACAAAGCTGGAAGAAAACAATAAATTTTTAAATAAAGGATTAAGAAATAGTAAGCAACAATGGAACATAAAAGCTAGCATCAGACAAACTAACCACAAATTCCTTACTGATAATAATTCTCTTCATATAATGTATCAAAATTAGAAGACAAAAACATCCACCATTCACTACCTACTATGATTATGCTAACATGATATATATTAAAAATTAATATAATTAGATTTTTTTTTCTGATCCATAGATTTTAATGGGATATTTTTAACACGTGTTTTAAAATGGGATAATGTGTCTTAAGATGTCAACCATAAACTATGGAAGGACAACTTTTGAAATGTAATACCTTTCACTGGTTATAAATCTTAAAACTATATTAAACAAATAGTCCATAACGTGTATAGAAACTCTGGTTTTCATCACCAGACTTTCGAAATTACGTCTAAAGTTTGCATTATGTTATAAATCTCAACGTTGTCTTTAACATCCGTTAATTTTTTTTCGTTAAATGCCCACTCATAATCATGTGAGGAGATATTTGAATATTTTTCATTTCCTTGTATAATTTGTATTGTACAAGTATTTAAAGCACCTGTACAAAAGTTTGACATTTAGAAGAAAAAAAACTAAACCGTAAACCATTATTGCTTCTTGATCCATAAACCACCGACCCCACCCCCTTACGCCACTGAGAACATCCTCGCTATCCCTTTCATCCCATTCTCTTACTGTTGGTCTCTAAGGAGTCTACAAGATTGTTTAAATATAGATACAATTTGTAGAAGGGAGGGGGATGAATACAAACACAACATTTTAAGTTTTAAATGAGGTTAATGGAATAAACAAATTTACAGATTGTAAGCAGAATAAGAACACGTATAAATACCCATTCTATTACAATCTAAGAAACACTAAGTAGTTTGATGCACAAGAAATAGAAGAGAAATATTCAGAGGTTCAAGAAGCGATTAAACATGCATGAAGATGAAGAAGGGGTTCTTCATCTATTTATACCTAATACATTTAATGCAAGTCAGAGGGTACATGCCACGTGTCAAACATCAATTGGAGGCTTGTCCTTTGTTCATAAAGCAACCATGCTTTTAGCCGAATATGAACAGTGACCCTATCAGAGTTGGTAAGAATGCGGGAGGCAATAAAGTATCTTCGTACGTACTTTCTGACAAGGGTATGGGAGGTTGACATTTGTGCATCGAGGATAAGATCAACTTCAATCTTGTAGAATACGCGTCATTTGATCACTAATACTTAAGGGTTCATGGAGGATCCCTTCAGGTATCACTGAGGCGTACACAAGATCCCACACTTTATATAGACGATCGTTGCTATCGAATTTAGTTCATTTTTAGTTTAGGTTTATTCTGTAGAATGAAATTTCATCAATAATTGATGGCATAGGTAAAGAGGTTCTTCTGTTTGATAATATTGCCACATTTTTACCATAATTGAACCACTTCAGATCACAAGCTGTCTGTCTCTATCTTCAGCTAGGTCTTTGACTATCGCTGAAGATTCTTTTGGTGTGAATGATGTCTTTAGATCTTCCAGGTTTAGATAGTGCCCCTGATGGTTTCAGCGATCACTGAGTGCAATCAGTGTTTGCATTCGCTGAACTTGAACATTAACTAAAACTAGGATATTCACTAAGTACAAAGAGGAATCATAATTAAATCATCGAAGGAGTTTGGATCAACAATCTCCCCCTATTTGATTATGATTAAGTAACATAAGAATTTTTCTTGAAAAGACCAGTGAGGCAAAGGTTTATAATGTATAAATCCTAAAGACTAATTTGTGAATCCTTTTCAGCTTTTACACTATCTGAATTGAGTTTCATTTATAAGAGTATGAAAACACAAATTATTACAAGTGTTGTAAACTAAAAAGCGTATTCACTGATAAATGTAAGAAGGAATGCTATAAATGAATGTAAAGACATTATTAGATCAGGATTCATAAGTTCTTTGTCCCTTATTACTGTTTTTGGGATCTTTTCAGCACTAGATGGAGTAAAGTACTTCATTGAATTTCATTAACTGATAAATTTAAAGAATTACATTGGAGAATGAAATAAAACATAAGTAAACTACATTACACTGAACATTACAAAGGTAAACAAAATTTAGGATCTAGATCCCTGAGAAGCAGCTATCATATCCTTTCTTCTTTGTATATATCTCTCTCTCAGTTCTTCTTCTCTAAAGTCTGAGACCATCATTTTGATCTGTGCAGTAGTAGTAGAGAATCTTGAGAAGTTTAGCTGGAGCAAGAGTGATCTCCTTATTTATGAAGAACCTTATCTCTCCATTATTATCTAGAAAAGTCATCCCTCGATCTGGATGACTAATGATTTCATCATATTCATATTTTCGGTCTTCAGGCATGGAGGTATTCAGCATGGAGATATTAGGAACTTCAAGATGAGCGAAGAGGCTGGCAAAGTCAAATTTGGTTTCATGTTTATTTCTGAATGAGGGACCTTCTTCAGTGTCGGACTTGCGTTTCTTCTTTTTGGATTTAGTGGGAAGAGGAGGTACGGTTACATAATGAGAGATCCTTTCCAAGCATTGATTCAAGTATTCTTCAACTACGCCTTTGAACCAAGACTTCAACTTCCGAATGCAGTCTCTGATCTCCAACCATTCCGTGAAACCAAAAAACTTGAGAAAACGAGGTTGTTCGAATCTTTGATGGGTGACTCTGAAGATGTTGACAGTTATATTAGGGCCACTTCTCAATGATCGCCCAGAGATAGTCACACTAGTGATTTTTCGCTGATCGACACGATGGTTTACACGCTTTTTGCACCATTCAAGATCGTAGTTTTTCTTAGCTATTGTTTTTTGAAGGTCTTTGTTCGCAGCGAGGAGAAGTTGTTCCTGAGCTCTTAGTGGATTCCTTATTCTAGAGTTAGACTTTGCTAACTCTTTCTTTGCTATAGCCTCAACAATCTTGAGGCTTTCTTAGGTTTCTTTGACTTGTGCATCTCGTAGTCGCTGAGCTTTTAGAGTTTCTTCTCTTTCTAATGACGAAAGGAAGGAGAACTCGTCTTCTGCTACTTTATGTAGAAGGGTGGTAGCTTCAGGACCAGAGGTACGAAGAGGAAGTTTTACTCTGGTTCTCTCTAGCTCCTTTATTAGCTGATCTCTCCGAGCTTCTTCTTAGGGTTGAAGAATAGTTTCCTTATGTATACGCCTAGGAATTAGGCCTTCTTCTTCCACGTCCGATTCAGATATGTACAGGAAAAGGTCCACTTCAGAAGGTTCACTCGCGAAGGCATCAACTTTGGAGGACATGGTGACCTGAGAATGGGAGAAGATGTAGAAGGTTCAGAGTTAGTGATTTCTTCAATACTCCGTATAGTGGATGTATTGGTTAGGAATTATGAGAGGTGGTAGAGATGAGATAGGCAGGGGTTCATAGATGGGAGTGTATAACGTAAGTGGAAGATTTACCTTTGTATTTTTCAGGCTCCCCCTCTCTGTCTAGCAATATCTGCAGGTTGTTGTCTGCGGTGTCTGAAGAGACTTGCTTGTTCTTCCCTAAAGGATTAGGTTACTGAATAGGAGGGGACCTATCCCCCAACGGTGTCTTGAAGACCACGCCAGTTGAAGCATCCGACCTTACCATTGAAAAGAATGAAGCAGGGTCAGAGAAGTCGTCATCATCATCATCGTTCTTATCCGTGAGATTGTATGAGGGACCTTAGTAAAGAATTGGATTTCGACAAGGGATCTCTCAACCCCCGCTAAGCATCCATAACTAAATGTTAAACATTTGAAGTTCCTTGTGCTTCTTAGATCGCTAGCAATTTTCCATTGACTGATTCACCAAGCATTGGAGCAAGCGAGGAAGACCCCTTTTTCCATCATCCAAGTCCATCTCTGGCCCCCTTCTTCCTACAACTCCCTCTCGCCCCGATTGATGAAAAAGAAATAGAATTCTTCCTCCTCCTCCTTCTTGGAGATTGCAGAGAGAAATCAAGATGCCTTTTCTTGCTTTAGAAGTTATGAACGCGCAAAGAATGAAGTGAATTCAAATCTACCTTTTATCGGTAGTTGAGAGAGAAAAGAGAAGGGAGAAGGAGGCTAAACGACGGTTATACTTTTTGAGAAAAAGTAATTATGATCTTTGCACGTCCCTAGGGTATGAGTGGATAGGGAAACGTTATGGTCGAAGTGTGTCAGAAATATTCTGACACGTCCTTTTTCAATAATAATAATATCATTTAAATTAATAAACTTCAATCATTATGCTTAAAATCTTCTTATCACTGAGAATATATAATGAAGGATTTTTCTTTTTAAGAGACATTCTCTGAATAGGTAGACATTCAGAGAGCTTAAGGAGATAAATTGATACCTTATCAAGGGTATGAATTGATGATTTTGAACAAAACATTTTAATATCACTGAATTGTATTGGTCACTGAGAATTTTCACTCTTCAGCGTTCAACATTCCATGTTCGCAGATTAAAAGATTAAATCTTGATTCTTCAAGAGGTTTTGTGAAAAGGTTAGCTAGTTGATATTCAGTGGGTACAAAATGAAGTTCAATTTCACCTAACATGATCTCTGATAAAATGATATCTAATCTCAATATGCTTGGTTTTTGAGTGAAGAACAGGATTATTTGCTATTGCAACGCCACTAGTGCTATCACAATATATAGGTAGTTTAGATAACTGCATATTATAATCATTGAGTTGATTTCTCATCTAAAGGATTTAAGAAAAAAACAACTCCCAGCGGCTGAAGTGGACACAAAATTTTTCTTTTTGCTTGTCCAACTTACCAACTTTCTCCTTAGAAGCTGACAGACTCCAGTGGTGCTCTTCCTATCAATTTTGCATCCTGCAAATAGGGGTGTAAATGATGCGAGTCGAGCTCGAGTATCATTATATTCGACTCGAACTCGAAACTTAGTTCTCAAGCTCGAACTCAACTCGAAAACTCGCGAGTAATGAAAATCCAAACTCGACTCAAAACTCGAAACCCAATTGCCAAGCTTGAACTCCAGCTCGAACTCGTTTCAAAGCTCGTTTCAAGCTTGAACCCAAAAGATGCACCTACTTAAGTATTAATTTTATGGGGTACTCCAAAATATTTAAATATGAATGAACATTTAATTACTTCAAGTAGGCCTGTATTCGTGTTCGTTCAATAAACAAACCAAGCTTAAAACTTGAGGTGCACCCACTTTTCTGGATACTCCAATTAAACAAAGTTCATAGGCTAAAAAATTTAGGCTAATGCCACTGGAAAAATGGAATGCTAAAGGAGTGCGGGTGAAGCCCTATATATACTACACCTTTTGAATAGTAAATCCACAGATGTGGGATGGGTTTCTCACACTACCACTCCCTTTTGAAAGAAGGAAAAATCAGAAATATGGGGGATGGAGCAATCCCACATCGAATATTTGTTATAAAACCCAAACAAATATTATAATTTATATAAAGGAAATGATGAGAAAATCAAAGGAACCTATCAGGCTTTATTATTTCTTTAAAAATAATAATTATATTATCACTTTATTATATTATTGTTAATGCTAGTTATAATAATACAATAGTTATTAATTATAATATAATAGTATTATATTGTTTTTAATTTTATATTTTATAAATTACAAAGTATAATATAAAATTAATTATATATAAAATATATTCGAGTATCTCACGAGCTTATTGAGTCGAGTTTCCAAGTAGCTCGACTCGAATCGTTAGTATGTCAAGTCAAGCTTGAGTTTGAGTCGAGCCTATTTGAGTCGAGTTTTGACCGAGTCGATCTCGAGTAGTTCGCGAGTTGTCTCGTCTCATTTACACCCCTACCTGCAAAATCACTATATGAATAACCAATTAGATCGAACCCTGAGTCTTTGGGATACCAAAGACCAAGATTAGGAGTTCCTTTCAGATATCTGATTATTCGCTTTACAATGATTAGATGGGATTCCTTGGGTTCAGATTGATATCTAGCAGACAGACAAGTTGAGTACATGATATCTGGACGACTTGCTGTAAGGTACAACAGTGATCCAATCATTCCTCTATAGGCAGTGACATTAACAGGTTTCCCATCAGGGTCCTTGTTTAGTGTCAGAGGAGGTGCCATAGGAGTTTTCATTGTGGAACTTTGAGTGAGATCAAATTTCTTCAACATATCTTTAACATACTTACTCTAGCAAATGAAGATTCTTTTTCGGATTGCTTTATCTGAAGGTCAAGGAAATATGTTAGTTCACCCATCTTACTTATTTTATATTCCTTTTCATACGATTTGAAAAATGAGTATACAGCTTAGGTTTTGTGGACCAAATATTATGTCATTGGCATATATATGAGCAAGAAGGATGTGACCTTTATGTTTTCTCAGAAACAGGATTTGATCAATCTTTCCATGAACAAATTTCTCATTTAAGAGATACTTAGATAGGGTATCATACCAAGCATAGGGAGCTTGTTTTAACCCATAGAGAGCCTTTTTTAGTTTATATACAATACCTGGATGCTTAGGATCAAAGAAGCCTGGAGGTTGTTCAACATAAACTTCTCATTAAGTTTTCCATTTAGGAAGGCACTCTTAACATCCATCTAAAAGATTATAAAATCTTTATGGGCTGCATAGGCTAGGAAAAGTCTAATTGCTTCTAACCTGGCAACATGAGCAAATGTTTCATTATAATCGATACCTTCTTCCTGTCTATATCCCTAAGCAACAAGTCGAGCATTGTTTTGGGTAACAGTGCCATTTTCATCTAACTTATTACGGAACACCCATTTGATGCATATAACAGTCTTAACAGATGGACGTGGGACAAGATTCCACACTTTGTTTCTCTGAAACTCATTCAGTTCTTCTTGCATAACACTGATCAAATCAGGGTCAGTGATAGCTTCATCGATCTTCTTAGGGTCTAAGACAGAAATAAAGTTAACAAAGAGGCAAATATTACCGATACCCCGTCGGGTTTTAATACCTGTACCTGGATCACCTATTATCTGATCGATGGGATGATCTCGAGTCCATCGCTGAGCAGGTAGTTGAGGATATTGATCAACAATAGATTCACCAACTAAGGGGTTAAGGAAGATGCTTCAGCAACGACTTCTTCTACGTTTCCTAACATCCCTAGTGGAGATCCAGAAAGGTTATCATTTCTGGAGTAGAGTTTGATACTTGACCATTCACTGATGAATCATTGTTTGATGTTTCAGAAGGCGGTATATGATTAACACTTATTCTTGAGGTTGAAGCATTGCTATTATTAATCATAGTTGGAATGATATGAGGTTCGTCATCTTATTTGTTTCAGTGCATGGAGGAGGACTGAAATATGATCCGGGTTCCCCATAGTGAGACTTCATCCAGTTGTTTAACTCTTTATCGTCTTCAGGGACGGGAATGGAGTTTGCTGAACGTGATTCATCAAAGTTTACATTTATGGTTTCTTCAACAACTTGTCTCCTTTTGTTGAATACTCTGAATGCCTTGGATACTGAGGAGTACCCAAGAAATAAACCATCATTAGCCTTTGGATCGAAGTTTCCAAGATGATCTCTGTCATTCAGGATAGAACATTTACGTCCAAAATTGTGTAGGAAGCTCAGAGATGGATTTCTTCCATGAAAAAGTTCATAAGATGTTTTCTTGAATCTTTTAAGGGATCGATTCTGAGCAAAAAAAATGTCGTGTTAACCGCTTTAGCCCAGAATTGAGTTAGTAGGTGAGATTCACTGAGAATTGAGCGACCGACTTCAATGATAGTTCAATTTCTTCTTTTAGCAACACCATTTTCCCTAGGAGTCCTGACTGCAGAGAAATTATGAGAGATTTATTTGTCTTTAAAGAAACTGACTAGGGTACTGTTTTTGAATTTAATGCCATGATCACTTTCCATAAAGCGAACCGTGAGATTGTTTAGGACTTCCATTTTCTTGATGAAGGAAATGATTTCTTCAGGAATGTCGTTCTTAGATTTGAGAATGAATACCCAAGTTTACATGGAATACTCATCAACTATGACAAGTGTATACTTCTTTCCAGATATGGAACGAACATTGACAAGTCCAAAAAGATCCATATGGAGTAAGTGAAGTGGGGTGGTCAATGAGATACTTGCTTTGATCTGAAACCTGCCCTTGTCAACTTTCCTTTTTCACATGATGAGCAAAGAGATTCCTTTGCAAAAGAATGCTTAGGGAGTCCATTAATAAGTTTATTTCTTGATAAATCATTTATCATTTTGATGTTCAGATGTGAATGTCTTTTGTGCCAAAGACAATTTACATCTGAAGAGGTTTTAGAGAGAAAGAAAATGTTCTCTGAATAAGAACCATCCATGTTGATGACATAGACATTTTCAGATTGTTTGCCATTTAAAGCAAGTTTGTCATTTTTATCAGTGACAACACATTTTGTCTTTGTGAATAGGACTTTGAAGTCTTTCTCAAAGAGTTGACTGATGCTCAACAGGTTATGCTTTAGTCCTTCAACATAAGCAACACGATTGAAAAAAGTTTCTCCTTTGGTTAGAACACCATAACTTTTGGTGTATCCTTTGCCATTTCCACCAAAGGTCACTAAGGGGCCTTTTTCTTCCTTATAGTTAGAGAGCAGGGTTTTTGTTCCAGTCATGTGTCTTGAGCATCCACTATCAAGATATCAGATACCTTTCACATCCTGAGTAGAAGAAGATGATGAAGGATTTACAGTTGAGGAGGTTTCAGCGACTTCTTTAGCTTCCTCAATTCTTGCCATAAGGCAAATAAGAGGCTATATCTTTTTCCTCTGAACCTGGCTCGTCAGTGGTGTCTGTCCAGTCAATTTCTTAATGACAAAGCCTTTGCCTTTACGCTGAGTATTCTTCATCTTCAGATATTTGTCTTTCAACTTGAGATATTTGTCATCTCCGGGTTTAAAGGATATCTGAGAGTATAGGTACTCAAAAACCCGATCAACCCGACCAACCCAACACAAAATAACTTAACCAGAAGAAGCCCGATGTCTAATCGAGTAGAATTTTTTTCAAACCGTAGGTATTGGGTTGATAACGGGTTACTTTTATTTGAACCCAACCCAACCCGATCAACCCGACGAACCCTATACCATTTTCATATACATATATTTTCAATATATTTTTCTTCTTTATATAATTCCTTTGTATACATGTCCATTAAATGTGAACATATATATAAATTGAGAAAATTAATTGAATGTGATATAGTTAAGATTTAAGAAGTATGAATAAGTTGTACCAAATGGTTGACGATGAAAAAGAAATTATGAATAGACCAGGTAAAAAAAATTTCAAGGTTAGGAGAATATTTTGTTGTACTAAATTATCAACCCGACCAACTTTTTTGGATCTGCATTCACTAGTAAAGTGACCTTTGTGTTGACAATTGAAACATATTGCAGATGCTTTATCAACAGAAAGATCTTTGACTTGTCAGAGTCAATGATAGAAGGATTTCTTCTAAAGTTGGAAAACCTTCTAAAAGTGTTACTTAGAAGTAGAGATGTAAATTGTTCGGATTCGGATCAGAACGAATTTGGGCCTTGACCGGATTCGGGCCGGAACACTATTATAAAACCGGATATGCCCAAACCGGATTCGGATTCGGGCCGGGCTTCGGGGGTAAACCCACGATTCGTTTAACATATACTTGAAACCGGATTTAGATACTGGATTAGGATCGGGCCGAAAACCGAGCCCAATCGGATTTGCTCGATTTTGAAATTTTTTTTTTTTTTTTTACAATTTTATATTTTAAAGCTATTTGATTGGGTCGAAAACCGGCCATCATGATTTCTGAAAACAATAAGTAAGTAATAATAAAAATAAAGAGAGAAAGAGACCAGGAACTAGGAGGAGATGTTATAAACGAAATTGAAAACGAGTCGAAAACACGAATTATAGAGAGATTTGTGATCGTTTTTTTCTTTATGAGTTTGGTGTTTAAACCCATTGAACATATATGGTATTTATAGTGTTTTAAGGTGAAAAATGCCAAAAAAAAGGGTAAAAAATGAATCCAACGGATATAAACGTTCAATTTTTTTTGAATTTTTTAATGGTAATATCCAAACCGGATCGGGACCGCGGGCCTAAATCCGGATTTTGACCGGATCGGGCTTTTAACGGATTCGGATTCGGGTTTTGACCGGATTCGGATCGTGCCAGGACAAAGTTTACATCTCTAGTTAGAAGGGCCAGAGAATCATCAAATTCTGATAGATCAACATCAGAAATGTCCTCAGAGTTAGACTTGTCTAACTCAGTGATGGAAGGTTTGGAGGAAGAGATTGTTCTTGTGGGATCAGTGGTTGACAACACTAAACCTAAGGAAGAACTTTTGGCAGTTTTAGTGTCCTTTAATAGATTTCTTTTTAACAATTGAGATTGCTCATGATTGAGCAATATTCCATATAATGCACTTAAAGAAAGAGAGTTAGTGTTCTTTGACAATTTAAGACATGTAGTAAATGTGTCACATTGTTTAGGAAGAGATTCCATGAACTTTGTCAGTACTTCAGAATTAGAATATTCCCGACCAACTGTTTTCAGATCTATGATCAGACAGTTAAATCTCTGATGAACTTGAGAAAGTGTTTCAACAAATGAAACTTTCATATTGTTTTACCAGATGTATTTTTCGAGATTCTTGCATCTCATTGGTTCCTTCATATTGGACACAAAGTGTATCCCACATGGATTTTGAGGTTCTCATTTTGATGACAGAATGATACACATCATCTGATAGAGACATAGTAATAATAGATCTAGCTTTTGTACCAATGGCTAGTTCTTTTTTATCGTCCTCACTCCATTCATGTGGAGCTTTGAGAATACATCTCTCAGGAATAGCAGGAGTGGTTGTAGTCTCAGGGACTGCAGGGACTATAGATGTTAGAATGAATGGTCCATTGTCTATATAGTTGAGGATCTTAGGATCTGACCCTTCTAGAAATAGAGTCATTCTTTCCTTCCAGAAAAGGAAATTATCTTTGCTAAACTTAGGAGGTTTGACAAGTGATCCATTGTCATTGTAGTTTGTATTTTGATTAGCCATTAAAAAACAAGATATTAGTTTTTAAAGATTGAAAGCAATAAACACTGCTCTGATACCACTTGTTGGTCCCTAAGGAGTCTACACAAGTGTATAAGTATAGATACAATTTGTAGACGGGGGGGGGGGGGATGAATACAAACACAAGTTTACAGATTGTAAGCGGAATAAGAACAAGTATAAATACCTATTTTATTACAACCTAAGAAACACTAAGTAGTTTGATGCACAAGTAGTTTGATGCATAAGGGATAGAAGAGAAATATTTAGAGGTTCAAGAAGAGATTAAGCATGCATAAAGATAAAGAAGGGTTCTTCATCAATTTATATCCAATACATTAAATGCATGTCAGAGGGTACATGCCACGTGTCAAGAATCCGTTGGAGGCTTGTCATTATTCATAAAGCAACAATGCTTTTAACTGAATATGAACAGTCACCCTATCAGAGTTGGTAAGCACATACATTATCAACACAAAAACCAATCTCTTATACCTTCAACCCCATGAACTGTGCAACTCCACACACACACACACAAACACACACACACACACACACAAACACACACACACACACACACACACACACACACACACACACACACACATATATATATATATATATTTATATAAGTAAAACTCACAAAGAATGAGGTGACATACTAAGGAATTGTATTCTACAGTTTTTGAAATTACGGTTGACTTTTGTGCATCCTATATTGATTGAGAGATAAAAGATTAACAATTAATGGTTGGTATATGAAAGGATGTTGAGATGCCTTAGTGGCAATTCATGGGGTTTGCTGCTCTTGTCCAATCTTCTAAACTCGCATTGTTGGCTCCTTTTGGCCGAACCTTCGAACTAATGTGTTGGCTCATTTTGGTCAACTCCTTTTTACCAAAAAAGTTAACCATCCAAAAAAATATCTTTATAATGAAGTATTTTAAAATCTTGAAGTATTGTGTTATTATCAGGCGCGCCTAAACTCTGCGGCTCGTAAGGCTCAAGGTGTTGGGCTTTTTTCAAGTCGAGGCTCGGTGCATTCACGAGGCTCACTAAGGCCCTGCACCTTGGTTGAGGCGCCTTGTGGGCCTAGGCATGCCTCACAAAGATTTATTAAATACCTAGTTAAACCCTAAGATTAAACTTAAGTTTTCTCATCTTCTCATCTGCTAGACTTCTTATAAGTGTTATTAAATAGATGACATAAGTCAAACCCTAATATTAAATTCCCGATCCTTAGAACTTCAAGCCTCCTCTATAATACCCAAACCTTAAAACTTCTCCTTCACGGCTCATGCTTTAAACCCCTCTGCCTCTATCAAAGGGTTGTCGGTTGCTGCATATTTGAGTTGTGTGTAATTGTGTGTGTGTGTGTTATATTCATAAGATGCGCCTCGCATTCTTGAGGCCCGTGCCTCATGTATGCGCCTCGCGCCTAGGCCCCAAGACCCCTTTACGCTTAAGTGCACCTTGAGCCTTTAACAACTTTTATGATTTTAGTTATCCGACATTGATAGGAAATCTTTAGTTTGAACAATAGGTGTAGGCATAAAAAGTTGAAGTATTCCTTTCAAAATAAAAATGTTAGTCAACTAAATGACTAATACATTTTGCAAAATAAAACTATTTATATGAAATTTTTATAGACTCATATGATCACATTATGAAACAAATATTCATATGGTGAAACAAAGAATGTGAAACTTTCACATTATGAAACAAACATATGTGAAACAATATCTTAAATCATAGCATTTGTTGAAAAAAATCGTGAATTTTTTTTATTTTTATATTGTTTTTCATGGGTCTGTAACATTGGGAGAGTTTGTATTTGAAGATTCCCCCCTCTCTCTCTGTATATATATATATATATATATATAGGGGCGGTTTTAAATGAGAACTCAAATTTGGTTGTGAACGTGAGGACAAATGAGAGTGTGACACATGTCCCATTCAAACAAATATTCAGACTGAATATAGTATTTATTCAGTTTGAATAATGCTTATTCAATCTGAATATTTCTTTGTATATGCAGTTTGAAAAATCTATATTCAGACACGTGTCGCACTATCAGTTGTCCTTACGTTCACAACCAAATTTGAGTTCGCATTTCAACTTTCCTCTCTCTCTCTCTCTCTCTCTCTCTATATATATATATATATATAGAGGGAGGTTCAAGGGAAAACATTAAAAAAGAGAAAATTGAAAAAACACCATGAGAGCCCTCCATCCGGACGGTATGCACAAATGCATCCAAGCGATTGAAACGATTTTTTTCTATGCACCAATGCTTCTATCTATACTACCTTAATAAACATTTGAGTCTGTTGGTCCCAAAGGAGTCTACAAGAGTTCAAGGATATAAAAACAGTTTGTAGAAGGGGGGGGGGGGTTGAATACAAACACAAAGATTTTTAGTTTTTAAATTAGTTTATGTTGAATAAACAAATTTACAGTTACAAGCGAAATTAGAACAAGTAAGTAAACCTATTCTATTGTAACTTTAAGAAATCACATAGATTGATGCATAAGGAAGTAAGAAAGAAAAGAGACAGAGGTTTGAGAAAAATAGAAAGTAACATGCATGAAAATGAAGAAAGGATCTTCATCTATTTATACCCGTTGCAATTAATGCAAGACAAAAGGTATAAGCCACATGTCAAACTCTCGTTGAGAGCTTGTCCTTTGTTCAAAAGCAACCATGCTTTTGGCCGCGTGTGAACAGTACCATATCGGATATGATGGTTACACAAGAGACAATCCGTACGTCCTTCTCTGACATAATATAAGGTTTGACTTTTTTGCATCGAGGATAAGATCAACATTAATCTTGCTTTAGACTTCACTTGATCGATGATCTTGAAACTTTAAGGATGAACTTTCAGAGTATCGCTGAGGCTTAGCAAGACTTCACACTTCTATATAAATAATCCTTGCTATCACTGAACCGCATCAGATCACTAGCTGATTATTTCTTTCTTCAACTTGGTCTTCGACTTTCGCTGAATGTTCTAGTATCGTTAATGTTGTTCTTTAGATATTCAGAGATAAGTTTATGGTTCCTGAGTTTCAGCGATCGCTGAATGCAATCAGCGTATGCAATCGCTGAATTTGAACTTAACCTTATAAATGGAATTTTCACTAAGTATACAGAGAAATCATATTCAAATCACTAAGAGGAGTTATGATCAACAATCTCCCCCTATTTGATTATGATTAAGCAACATGAGAAATTTGCTTGAAAGGATTAGTAGAGACTTAAAAATTTAAAGTCAAATTTCTGAGTACTAATCTGTGAGCAGCTAATCTACTATTATAATTGAGTTTCATTTATAAGGATATGAAAGCACAATATTTACAAGTATGGAAGCTTTAAGTACATTCACTGATTAAATTTCAGAGAGAAATATCAGTGAGTAAAAGAGATTTGTAAAGAAATTAGAACTCTTATGTTCATTGTCCCATTTACTGTTTTCGGTGATTTTTTCAGTACACAAATGGAGTAGAGTACTTCATTGAAATTTCATTAATGATAATATGAAGAATTACATTGAATATGAAATTATAATTGTAAGTAAAGTGCCAAAACACTGAAAAATATTAGAAAGAAATAAAGAGTGCCAACTAGTCAGAGATTCTCTCTTGTCTTCTTCGTAACTCATTTAGATAAATCTTCTTTTGTCTCAACATCGGTCCAATATTTGCCCAGCAGTGGTAGTACATTACTTTGACAAATCTTGAGGAGGCCTTTGTGATCTCTGAGTTTCTGAAGAATCCAAGGAAACCATCATTATCTAAGAACACCATACCAGCTTTAGGGAGTGTGATGATATCGCCTTCTGCTAGCTGTAAACCTTGAGGAAGAGAGACATTAAGATTGGAGATATCAGGGATAAGCCCAAGGACACTGTCGTAGGTGAACTTAATTTCATATTCATTCTTGTTGGAGGGGCCTTCGTCAGCGCTTGATCCTTTTCTTCTTGAGGGCTCAGGGAGAGGAGGAACTTGAACGTGCTGAGACATCCTTTGCAAAAGCTGATCCAATACTCTTTCAACCACATCTTTGAACTTTGATTTGGAACCCTGAATGGCGTCTCTGATTTCCAACCATTCAGAGTATCCATAGAACTTTAAGAACCGGGCTTCTTCCTTTTCGTATGACGAGTACCTATACATTCGTATGTGTACCTGCAGACCACTTTTCTTAGAAGTGCGTCCTTCAACAGTAGCACGAATGCTTTTAGAGTCAGACACCCGATAATTGAATCGTTCAGTGCACCAGCGTAGTTCATTTTCTCTGTGGCTTTTATCTTCATTTGTCAGCGCATTTAGGATCCTTTCTTGAGCATGAATGGGATTTACATTCAGATTTTCTTGAGACACCTCTCTTTGTGCCAGAGCTTCAGCGACTCTTTCACTTTTCTCGTTCAACTTTCTAGTCGCTTCATCTCTTGCAACATCCTCCCTGAGTATCCTTCTGGCCAATTCAAGATCATTCTCTGATTGTTTCACCTTCTCGTCCCTGATTCTCTGAGCTTCAAGGGCTTGGGCTCTTTATTCCTTAGATAAGAAGTAGAATTCATTCACAACGCTAATTGGTGTGGGTTCTTCTGGTTCAGCGGAGTTGGGCACCTTTATTCTTTTTTCTTCCAGCTTTCTTAGGAAGTTTATTCGCCTTTCCTCTTCTTCTGGCTCGCTTATTGGAAGCCTATGTACACGCTGCCTTGGGATAAAGCCTTCTTCTTCTTCTTCAGAGTCAGTGTCGGATATATACAAGAACTACTCTTTAAAGAAAGGTTCCCTAAAAAAAATGGAGTCCTTTAGGGGACTAGACTTACTAAGAATGGGTGAGGGAGAGAGAGGAGCATCAGTGCCAAAATCAGGAGGAGGAAAAGAAGGATAGGTTGGAGGTTCAGATGAAGGAATAAAAGGTATCAGAGGAAGGTTTACCTCAACAGTGGTCTCCCCCTCAGAGTGTGCGGGGGTGGATTTAATTCCACCACTTGTTTTCCTGTCCCTGAGGGATCGGATTGTCCTTGAGAAGGAGGTGGTCCGTCCCGCAAATGATCCTTATAAACAATCTCAGGCATGAAGTTACCTGGTTTACTGTGTACAAAAAATTGGCTTGCGCCAGGAGGGATATCGTCATCATCACCAGCATCATTGTCTCCTCCATAGTGAGGAATTACCTCATTATCATCATCATCATCATCATCATCATCATCATCATCATCATCATCATCATCTTCTTCTTCTTCTTCATTCTCTTCTTCTTCTTCTTCTTCAGCGACGATGGTAGGATCAAGCTCTTGCTGAATGTAAGGAGATATCGGAATGCCAGGGAATGCTTCGTTCACCTTTCCAATAATCTCATCAGCGATTTCTTTTGCACATCTCTCCCCCTCATTGTTGTCAGTTGGGAGAACGTGTACCATCATCGTACGCACATTTGAACCAATATCTTTGAGAGAATCGGTGTGCGCAGACTGGTTCTAGAGTACCCGACTCAGCGAGGTCCGATCAGCAAAAGTGAAAGATGTGCCCGCATCAGTGATCTTTGATAACATCTGCATCATATCGGATTGAGTCTTCAGAATTGACTCGAGCACCTGGCCTTGTGCCTCAATTTCTTTTGCCATCCTAGAAATGGCTTGCCCATGAGCCAAGTTATCCGCCTTCAGGGACTGGATGTCACTGTGAATATTATTGACGGTGGCCTTCACTCCGGGAGCACTAGAGACGGTTCAAAAAATGTACTCAGCTGACATCTGAAGATTGTCAACCCATGCCTTGATGTTAGCACATTCATTGACTAAAAAGTCAATTGCAGGGAACGTGGGGTTGGGAAGAACAATTTTGGGTATCTCCACAGGGAAGGCAGGAAGCCTCGTAGCAAACTTCTCCTGTTTCAATTTGCGTAATACTTCAGCAGGATGCGGTTGAGGAGATTGCAGCGAGGTGCCCTTGCTACTGCTGGAAGGAGTAGAAGCCCTGGTTGTGGTAGTAGTCGCTGAGGTGGAGAGAGGAGGTGCGATACCTGTTGACAACGTGCATTTCAACTTCATCAGAGATAGGGACAACTATTTATGAATCATTAGTTGATGTGAGGACCAAAGAAGAAATGAAAGAGGAAGAAGAGAGGGCAGTGATTGTATTACCTGTTCCAGCTTCAGCGTAGCTGGCTAATAAATTCTCAATGACCTGAGTCACTGAGGACGGTGGTAGAGCTGATGTATCGACAACGGATGTAGAGACAGTTGTCGTGGTAGGGGCTGAAGATGGCGTTGGTAATACGCCTTTGTTAGAGAGGGAGGAGGAGAGAGGAGGTGCGATACTTGTTGACAACATAAACAGAGCAGCCAAAAAGAGCTCTGGGTTAGATGAGGGTGAGAAACAGACATATTATAAACCTTGAGAGTATCATGAGGATTACTCTCAGGGATTCCATAGGCAAGGGTAGTGTCCAGAGGATCACTAGCCTGTTTCTTAGAATGTTTGTGAGAAACATTCTGAGGTCCTTTGTTATTGGCCTTCCACGATTCAAATTGTCGAAACAATACCGAAGTGTGGACAGCGTGCATTTCAACTTCATCATAGATAGGGACAACTATTTATGAATCATTAGTTGATGTGAGGACCAAAGAAGAAATGAAAGAGGAAGAAGAGAGGGCAGTGATTGTATTACCTGTCCAGCTTCAGCGTAGCTGGCTAATACATTCTCTGTGACCTGAGTCACTGAGGATGGTGGTAGAGTTGATGAATCGAAAACAGATGTAGAGACAGTTGTCGTGGTAGGGGCTGAAGATGGCGTTGGTAATACGCCTTTGTTAGAGAGGGAGGTGGAGAGAGGAGGTGCGATACCTATTGACAACATAGACAGTGCAGCCAAAAAGAGCTCTAGGTTAGATGAGGGGTGAGAAATAGACATATTATAAACCTTGAGAGTATCATGAGGATTACTCTCAGGGATTCCAAAGGCGAGGGTAGTGTCTAGAGGATCACTAGCCTGTTTCTTAGAATGTTTGTGAGAAACGTTCTGAGGTCCTTTGTTAATGGACTTCCACGATTCAGATTGTTGAAACAATACCGAAGTGTGGACAACGTACATTTCAACTTAATCAGAGATAGGGACAACTATTTCTGAATCATTAGTTGATGTGAGGACCAAAGAAGAAATGAAAGAGGAAGAAGAGAGGGAAGTGATTGTATTACCTTTTCCAACTTCAGCGTAGCTGGCTAATACATTCTCAGTGACCTGAGTCACTGAGGATAGTGGTAGAGCTGATGAATCGGCAACAGATGTAGAGACCGTTGTCGTGGTAGGGGCCGAAGATGGCGTTGGTAATACGCCTTTGTTAGACAGGGAAGTCTTTTGAGAGACTCCCTTCTTTTGCTTCTTGGCATGGGGTTTTTGAGCGACGGTATTTTTGTGACCCTCACTCGACTCTTTTCGCTTAAGAGGGGAGGAAGTGCTTTGGATACTCACTGATGGGTTTATTAGTGAGATAGGCACATGAACAGCCTCGCTGATAAGCTTTATCATATAGGAGGTGTACGGAGCATCTCCTTGATGTTCAGCGGCATCAAGCGACTTCTTTCCTAGCATTGACAAGTTTTGGTTGGCAACGGTTGGGTACTCATCTTTGAACGCCAACTCCATAATGGTTGCGAAGAATCAAGGATAGGGAATGAATTTCTCCCTCTTTGCAGTGCCCACCTTGTTGTACATGTCGCTGAAGATGTAGTCCGCGTAATTCAGTGGGTAGTTGGTGCAGAGAGAGAAGCCCATATCTTGATAGTGCTTGCTCGCTTGGTCTTGGGAGCCCATCTTAGAACCCATGCACTGAATTACCTGGGTGAAGATGTATTGCCATCTGGCAGGAAGTTTCTTCTTTTCCATCTTCGAGCCAACATTCTTATCCGTTGGATCTTCCCAATCATAACCAATTGAGTCCAGAAATTCAGCGATTTGTTCCTTGGTAGGCTCAGGGGCCCATTTCTGATTCTTGCCTCTAGCAGGGAGGCGGAGAGCATTTCGCAGGATGCCAGCAGTGAATGCGAATAACCCGTGAGTAGGAATCTGAAACCCGATTGCAGGGAGTTTGTTTCCTTTGTAAGTGACGAGTGTGGTGCGGTGTGAAGTGTACCATAGGGCTTGAAGATGAGCAGTGATGCCTATGGGGTTGTGGACAAAAGCGTACTTCAAAGGACAGACTTTGATGAATGTAGCACCATCTTGGAATTGTGGTTTCTTAGCACGAATGTTCACCAGTGCCAAGTAGTTGCATGGATTGAAAGTTGCTTGTTCCAGAGAGAAGGCGCATGCATATGCTCGTTGAAGAGTGATCTGGGCAGATTCATCAGCTAGAGTGTTCTTGCTTGAAGTTGCCATTGCTGTTTCAAAAATAGGAACACCAAATAGAAAAATCATGGTTTAATACTTAATGTATAAACCAGAAAGAGTTCTTGGTAGAAGAATACCAAATGTGAAGAATCAAGGTCAAAATACTTGTTATTTGGTTGATAAACACAGAGTTAGAAGTTATTTTTTTTAAAAAGAAGTGTGATTATTAGAAATACCAAAATTGGTCTTCTGTTCTAAGAAGGAGCTTAGAACAGGTTTTTGAAGAAAAACAAGAGTTTGAGATTTAAAAAAATAGATAATCATAAATGCTCTTTATAACAAGAAGTTATAGAAGATACCATAGAGAATAACTTAGAGAAGAAAAGATTAGATCAAACCTTATGAGTGAAAAAGCGAAGAAAAACGCACAAGTGCGTGTTCTTGGTGTTCTTGAGTAAAACTTGAAGATTCGAAGATTTTCTTTGCCTTTTTGAATGCTAAATAGAGGAGAGAGAGAGGAGGAATGATGCTTAAAAAGCAAGAGGAGAGAGAGAATGCTAAGCAACAGTTTTAGCTTTTTGAAAACCTAATGATGACCTAGCGCACGTTCCTAGAAAAGAGGACAAAATGGAAACGTCATAGCCGTCGTGTGTCAGATAAAGGTCTGACATGTCCTTTTCTTATTTGAAAAACTTGATAAATGATTATTATTTAAAATAAATGTTAATCAGTATTCTTAAATTCTTCATCAAGAGACAATAAAGGATTGTTAGTGATGGGTTTATCTTTTGTGATCCTGAAAATAGTCAGAGAGTGTAAGGATTTAGGAGTTTATACCTGAATGAGATAAACCAAGTATCGCTGAATCAGAGTTAAGCAAATGGAAATTTGAAGGCTTTATTTGTATGTCACTGAATATTGTTGATTGTTGAATATAATTTATTCAGCGTTCAACATGCCAAGTTCGCTGATAAGTAGATTGAATCTAGTCTCATCAAGAGGCTTGGTGAAAAGATCAGCGAGATGATATTCAGTTGGTACAAAATGAAGTTCAACTTCTCCATTCATCACATGATCTCTGATAAAGTGATATCTAATCTCAATATGCTTGGTTTTGGAGTGAAGTATAGGGTTATTTTCAATAGCAATAGCACCGGTGTTATCACAATAGATAGGGATTTTAGAAAGTTTGAGATCGTAGTCTCTTAGTTGGTTTCTCATCCAAAGGATTTGAGCACAACAAATTCCAACGGCTACGTATTCAGCTTCAGCGGTAGAGGTGGACATAGATTTTTGCTTTTTACTTGTCTAACTAATCAACTTACCACCTAAAAGCTGACAACCACCAGTGGTGCTCTTTCTATCTGAAGATTCGCTTTACAACGATGAGGTGAGATTCCATTGGTTCAGCTTGATATCGAGCAGAGAGACAGGTAGAATACATGATATCCGATCATCCCACGATAGGCAGTGATATTGACAGGTTTCCCATTTGGGCCCTTATTCAAAGTCAGAAGAGGTGCCATAGGGGTCTTCATTGCTGAACATTGATTCATATCAAATTTGTTCAACATGTCCTTAACATATTTACTTTGACAAATAAAAATTCCTTTGTCAGATTGCTTAATCTAAAAACCTAGAAAATATGTTAGTTCACCCATCATACTCATTTTGTATTCTTTCTTCATTCTTTTAACAAAACGAGTGCATAGTTTGAGTCTTGTGGAACCAAATATAATATCATCAACATATATTTGAGCAAGAATTGTATGACCTTTATATTTTCTTAAAAATAGAGTTTGGTCGATTTTTCCACGAACAAATTTTTCTTTAAGAAGTTATTTTGAAAGAGTATCATACCAAGCTCTGGGAGCTTGTTTTAACCTGTAAAAAGCTTTTTGGAGTTTGAAAACATAACTAGGATGGTTTGGGTCAGTGAAACCAGGAGGTTGTTCAACATAAACTTCCTCACTGAGTTTACCATTTAGAAAAGCACTTTTTACATCCATTTAAAAACTTTGAAGTCTTTATGGGCAGCATAAGCTAAGAAAAGTCATATGGCTTCTAATCTAGCAACAGAAGCGAAGGCCTCATCATAGTCAATACCTTCTTCCTGTCTATATGTTGGTCCCTAAAGGGTCTACAAGAGTTCAATAATAAATAAACAGTTTGTAGAAGGGGGGGCGGGTTGAATACAAACACACGGATTTTGGTTTTTAATTTAGTTTATATATCATAAACAAATTTACAGTTACAAGCGGAATAAGAACAAGTTTAAAACCTATTCTATTGTAACTAGGAAACACTAAGTTTGATGCACAAGAATACGGAAGAAGGAATAAAGAGGGTTTAGGCTAGAAAGACGCATGCATTAAGATGAAGAAGATATTTTCATCTTATTTATACCGGTTTGCATCTAATGCAAGACAAAAGGTATATGCCACGTGTCAAGCTTGGATAGGAAGCTTGTCCTTGCTAATAAGACAACCATGTTTTTGGCCGAATATGAACAGTACCATATCAGATATGATGGGGACATAAGAGACAATTCGTACGTCCTTTTCTGACAAGGTATTAGGTTTGACTTTTGTGCATCGAGGATAAGATCAATCTTTAATCTTGTAAAGGAAGCTTCATTTGATCGATGATTCTGAATCTTCGAGGATAAATCTTTAGTATCGCTGAGGCTTCACAAGACTTCACACTTTGATTAGATAATCGCTGCTATCCCTGAACCGCTTCAGTTCACTTAGCTGATTATCTTTTTCTTCAGCTAGGGTCTTTGACTTTCGCTGAATGGTCTTCTGGTGTGATAGCTGATCTTCAGGTCATCAGAGATAACCTTGTTGTTCCTTGATCTTTAGCGATCGTTGATGGTAATCAGCGTATGCTATCGCTGAATATTGTCAGTAGCTTATACAATGGAATTTCACTAAATATACAAAAGGAATCATATTCAAATCATCATGAGGAGTTATGATCAACAATCTCCCCCTATTTGATTATGATTAAGCAACATAGGAAAATTGCTTTAAGAGACTAGTAAGGACTTAGGAAACATTTAAAGTAAAATTTCTAAGTACTAATCTGTAAAGTCTTTTTCAGCTAGTCTACAATCTGAATTAAGTTTCATTTATAAGGATATGAAAGCACAATTTTTACAAGTAATAAGCATAAAGTACATTCACTGATTGAATTTTCAGAGTGAAAAATCAATGAGTAAAGTATAGTTTGAAGAAAATAGAACTCTTATGTTCATTGTCCCTTTTACCTTTTTTCAGGGATCTTTTCAGTACGTAGATGGAGTAAAGTACTCTGATTGAATTTCATTAACTATAATCTGAAGAAATTATAGGGAAATGAAATTACAAATAACAAAAGTAAAGTACTTGTACACTGAAGGAATATTACAAAGGAAATAGAAATCTATAACTAGTCAGAGATGTTCTCGTTTCTTCTTTGTAGCTCATTCTCATAAAGCGTTTTCTGTCGATTCATCAGAGGTGTATCTGACCAGCAGCGCCAAAGCATGATCTTTATGAGAGAGGATGGGGCATTGTGAGTTTCTTGGTTTCTGAAGAGTCCTAAGAACCCTTCATTATCCAAGAATACCATACCAGGTTCAGGTAGTGAGATGATTTCATCTTCTTCATATCTTCGGTCTTGAGGGAGAGAGGTACGTAGCATTGAAATATCAGGGATTTCAAGATGACCAAGAATGCTTTGATAATCAAATTTGGTTTCATGCTCATTTTTGGAGCTTGAACCACCTTCAGCAGTTGATCTTTTCTTCTTTGATGACTCAGGGAGAGGGGGAACTTGCACGTGTTGTGACATCCTTTGCAGCAACTGATCCAGTACTCTTTCCACCACATCCTTGAATTTGGATTTGGAACCCGGAATGGCGTCTCTGATTTCTAACCATTCAGTGTATCCATAAATCCTTAAGAACTTGGCTTCTTCTCTCTCAGTTCTGTTTGTCCTTGTCACTCTCACATATACCTTTGGCCCACCTCTGTTGGAGTGTCGCCCTTGAATAGTTTCATGAATGATTTTGGCCTCAGATCTTCGAAATTTCAGTCTATTAGTGCACTAGTCTAGCTCTTTGTCTTTCTGAACTGTGGCTTCAGCGGATAATGCACTTAGAATCTTCCGTTGAGCAAGGATTGGATCTACATTTAAGTTTTCCTGCGCAAGTGCTTTCTGTACAAGAGCTTCAGCGACCCTTTCACTCTTTTTCAATTGT
Source organism: Silybum marianum (assembly GCA_036898165.1). Lineage (NCBI taxonomy): Eukaryota > Viridiplantae > Streptophyta > Magnoliopsida > Asterales > Asteraceae > Silybum > Silybum marianum. The sequence goes on along the minus strand of CM072538.1, from coordinate 13,048,299 downwards.
TCCTTGGCCGCCTTGTCATTAGCAGAATCTTCCCTGAGCAATTTCCTTGCTAAAGCAAGATCATTTTCAGTTTGCTTTGTCTTCTCATCCCTGATACGTTGTGCTTCCAATGCTTGTTCTCTCTCTTCGCTAGACAGAAAGTAGAATTCATCTACCATGAATTGGTACAGCGTCTATGGGTTCAGCTTGAGGCACCCTTATTCTTCTTGCTTCGAATTACCTAAGGAATTTTATTCGCCTTTCTTCTTCTTCAGGCTCGCTTATGATCGGCTTTTGAACGCGATGCCTGGGAATAAGGCCCTCTTCTTCTTCAGAGTCAGTTTCTATTATCTACATAAACTGCTCTTCGAAAAAAGGTTCCTTCCATGAAGTGGAGTTCTTTGGGGGACGGGGATCACTCATTGGTCTCCCCCTCAGATAATGGGATAGTGGCATCCAGATTTACCAGTTCTTTTCCTTTGCCTGAGGGACCGGATTGTACCTGAGAGGGATGTTGTCCGTTCCCCAAGTGCTCTTGATGAGAGACTCCAGGCCTAGACATTCTGAAATGCTCTAAGGCACTTCCAATGTCATCGTCATCTTCATCCATTCCCCCATAATGAGGGATAGGATCTTCTTCTTCTTCTTCTTCTTCTTCATCCTCTTCCTTAGCATCATCATCTTCATCAGCTTCAGCAGTCAACCCTTCAGGGAGGGATGATCCCGTTCGCTTGATGTAAGGAGAAATCTTTTCTCCAGGGAACCTCCGGTTGTGCTCTGCAATGAGTTCATCTGCAAACTCTTTGGCACATCTCTCCCCCTCGATGTTATCAGGAGGTAGACAATGCACCAACAGAGTGCGAACGTTGGTCTGAATGTCCTTGAGCTTCGTATCATTATCCTGAAGCGTAGTCCGTTTAGCATCATTGAAGGAGGAACTAGCCTCAGAGAGCTTGGTGAGCATCTGCATCATATCGGATTGAGTCTTTAATAGACTCAACGATGTTCGTTTGAGCAGCGATCTTCTGCTCTAAGCTGGACAGGTTCTGGCTAAGAACCCTGTTGTCTTCTTTCAGAGAGAAAACGTCAGAGATGAGATTGCTGACGTTGGTCTTGATCGCTGGTGTCCCAACGACTCGGCGGAAGATGAGTTCAGTTGACGTTTGAAGATTGTCAACCCTAGCCCTGGTGAAAGCACATTCCCTAACCAGATAGTCAACAACAGGGAATGTAGGACTAGGAAGGAAAATGGGAGGAAGTTCAGTGATGGGAGTGGGAAGCTTGGGAGCTGCCATCTCCGTCTTGACTTCTCTGAGCCGTGCAGCACTGGGATGGCCCTGAGGAGACTTCCCCGTTTCCTTGCTAATGGTGGTGGTTGTCGCTGTCGCTGAAGTGAAGAGAGAAGCGACACCTGATGATTACATAGATAAAGATGCCAAAAACACATCTGGATTAGAAGATGGATGAAATTTTTTATTTTTCTCTTTGAGAGTATCATGAGGATTACTCTCAGGGACTACGTTTGCAGAGGTAGTGTCTTGAGGATCACTAACCAGTGTCTTAGAGTATTTGAGAGAGACACTCTGAGGTCCTTTTAAATTGGCCTTCCAAAACTCAGATTGCCTAAACAATATTGAGGTTTGGACTGCGTGCATTTCAGCATTATCAGGGATAAGGACAACTATCGCTGAGTCATGTGCTGAGGTGAGGACGAAAGAAGAGGAGACAGAAGGAGTTAAGAAGGCTGTGAAAGTAGTACCTGATCCAGCTTCAGCAGAGCTGGCTATAAGACCCTCAGTGACCGGTGTCGCTGATGATAGAGGTAGTGCTGATGAAGCAACAACGGATGGAGAGACCATTGAAGTGGCTGTGGCTGCTGTTGGTGTTGGTAGTACACCGAAATCAGAGAGAGTGGTCTTTTGGGAGACCATCTTCTTTATCTTTTTGGTTGTGATGGTCTTTTTATGACCATCGGTCGGTTGCTTCCTCTTAGCAGCATCAGTGTCCTGGATGCTCGCTGTTGGGATGGGCAGCGAGGTAGACACTAAAAGAGGGGCTCCAATCACTTTCAGCATGTCAGGCGTGAAAGGAGCATCACCTGGACGTTCCTCTATGTCCAGGGATTTTTTCCCTACTACGGAGAAGGAGTGGTCACCGACCTTCGGGTATTCCTCCCCGAAGGCAACTTCCAAGATAGTTGCGAAGAAACGTGGGTAGGGGATGACGGGATGTCTGGTAGCAGCGTTGATGCGACTGACCATATCGCTGAAGATATAGTCAGCGTAGTTGAGGTTGTGGCCGGTGTAGAGAGAATAGGCGAGATCCTGAAAGTGCTTCCTCGCTTGGTCATGCAAGCCAATCTTTGACCCAAGGCATTGGATTACCTGGGTAAAGATGTATTGCCAGCGAGCAGGCAATCTCTTCTTTTCTACCTTTGAGCCCACCGTCTTCAGCGATGGATTCTCCCAACCATAGCCAATAGAATCCAAGAATGCCTCGATTTGCATCTTGGTAGGTTCAGCGCCGCATTGCGCATTCTTGGCGCGGGTAGGGAGACGAAGAGCCTTCCTCACAATACCAGCAGTGAAGGAGAAGTAACCAAGATCTGGAATCTTGAAGCCAATAGCAGAGAGCACGGTCCCCTTGTCCGTGGTGAGCGTGGTACAGTGAGCTGTGTACTAGAGAGCTTGAAGATGAGAACAGATGCCCACTGGGTTGTGGACAAACGCGTACATCAGCGGGCACACCTTGATGAAGGTAGCTCCTTCATTGAAGTGAGGGCGATCAGCGGGTATGTCAACCAATGCAATGTAATTGCATGATTTGAAGACAACTTTCTCCATTGGGAAGTGGCAGGTTGGTGCAGCGACCAGAGTGTTGTCATCAGTTGTAGCAGCAGAGGTTTCAGCAGTCTTACTTGCAGAGGCCATTCTGTAGGAAAAATGGGAACACCAAAGAGATAAATCATGGTTTTATACATAAATGTATAAACCAGAGTTTGGTATTAAGAGTACCAAATGTAAGATTCAAAGAAACAAGTATTTTGATGAACAAGATCAAAATGCTTGTGATAAAAACAATAATATAGAAGATTATTTTAGAAAAAGTAGAAGATAAATAAAAATGGATAAAACTTTAAGAAGAAAGTCTTCTGTTCTAAGGAAAGAACTTAGAACAGGGTTTTGAAAATAGAAGTGTTTTTTGAGTTTTAATCCCGATTAATTTTATTTTCTTCCTAAAAATATGTTTTTATTGCATTTTTAGAAGATTAAAGGAAAAAAAAGATGTGAAACAAGATGTTTCCAGTTTTAAGTAAAGGTTTGGATCAAACCTTAGGTGATTTCGAGAAGGAAAAACGCACAAGTGCGTGTTCTTGGTGTTCTTGAGAAAGCTTGAAGATACGAAGATTCTTTTGCCTTTTGGAGAATTATGAAAGCGTAAAGAGGCAAATGAGGCAAAAGAATTGCTTAAATAGCAAGAGGAGAGAGAAAGAAATGAGTGCTAAACGACGGTTTTAGGTTTTTGAAAAAGAAATGATGACCTGGCGCACGTTCCAAGAAAGGAGTTGGAATGGAAACGTCGCGGTCCGTCGTGTGTCAGAAAAAGGTCTGACGTGTCCTTTTCTTATTTTTAAAAGATTATAATGATAATTATCCATACGGAAGGTTTATCATTATTAATTTTAAAAAATCTTCATCACTGATAATAAAGGATTGTCAGTGAGGAGTTTTAATTTCAGAGATTCATTCTTTGATGAGAAAAGATATCAAAGATTGATAAGGGTTAGAAGAGAGTACCTGAGGAGATGGCCCAGATATCGCTGAATCAGAGTTCAGCGAATGGGAAGTTTGAAGGCTTTATTTGTATCGCTTGTTGTAAGTCACTGAATAAACATTATTCAGCGTTCAACATACCAAGTTCCCTGATAAGTAGATTGAATCTAGTTTCATCAAGAGGTTGGTGAAAAGATCAACGAGTTGATATTCAGTGGGTACAAAATGAAGCTCAACTTCACCATTCATCACATGATCTCTGATAAAGTGATATCGGATCTAAATGTGCTTGGTTTTGGAGTGAAGTACAGGATTGTTAGCAATGGCGATAGCACTAGTACTATAACAATAAATAGAAATTTTAGAGAGCTTGAGATCGTAGTCTCTGAGTTGATTTCTCATCCAAAAGATTTGAACAAAACAACTACCAGCGGCTACATATTCAGCTTCAACGGTGGAGGTGGACACTGAGTTTTGCTTTTTGCTTGTCCAACTAATTAACTTTCCACCTAGCAGCTGACACCCACTAGTGGTGCTCTTTCTATCTATCTTACAACCTGCAAAGTCACTGTCAGAATAACAAATAAGATCAAATCCTGAGCCTTTAGGATACCAAAGACCTAGATTTGGAGTTCCTTTCAGGTATCTGAAGATTCGCTTTACAGCGATTAGATGGGATTCGTTCGGTTCAGCTTGATACCAAGCGCAGAGACATGTAGAATACATGATGTCAGGTCTAGTCGCTGTAAGATACAACAGAGATCCAATCATCCCTCGATAGGCAGTGACATTGACTGGTTTCCCATTGGGATCCTTGTTCAAAGTCAGAGGAGGCACCATAGGGGTCTTCATCCTGAGCATTGATTCATGTCGAATTTATTCAGCATGTCTTTAACATATTTACTTTGACAAATAAAGATTCCTTTGTTAGATTGCTTAATCTGCAAACCTAGAAAATACGTTAGTTCACCCATCATACTCATTTTATATTGCTTTTGCATTCTTGCAGCGAAACGAGTACACAATTTGGGTCTTGTGGAACCAAAGATAATGTCATCGACATATATCTGAGCGAGAATGGTATGACCTTTATATTTTCTTAAAAACAAGGTTTGGTCACTTTTTCCACGAACAAATTTTTCTTTAAGAAGAAATTTAGAAAGGGTATCATACCAAGCTCTAGGAGCTTGTTTTAACCCGTAAAGAGCTTTTTCAAGTTTGAAAAGATAACCAGGATGGTTAGGGTCTGAGAAACCAGGGGGTTGTTCAACATAAACTTCCTCGCTGAGTTTTCCATTTAGAAAAGTTCTTTTAACATCCATTTGAAAAACTTTGAAGTCTTTGTGGGCAGTATAAGCTAAAAAGAGTCTTATGGCTTCTAAACGAGCAACATGTGCAAAGGTTGAATCATAGTCAACTCCTTCTTCCTGTCTATAACCTTGAGCAACAAGTCTAGCCTTATTGCGAATTATAGTTCCGTTTTCATCTAGCTTATTTCTGAAAACCCATTTGGTTCCTCTGACAGTTTTATCAGAGGGTCTAGGAACAAGATTCCAAACTTTATTTCTACGAAATTCAGTTAGTTCTTATTACATAGATGAAATCCAGCTAGGATCAGAGATAGCTTGATCTATCTTCTTAGGTTCAGAGAGAGAAATGAAGTTAACATAAATACATATATTAGCTGTTCCTCTACGTGTTTTGATACCTGCATTGAGATCACCAATAATTTGATTTATTGGGTGATTTGCAGTCCATCGCTGAGCTGGAGGTTGAGGAGAGAGATCAAGATCAACAGCAGATTCAGCGACTTGTTTTTCAGTTTCTGGAATAGGACTTGTTGTTTCAGCAACAGGTACTTCATTTAGAATCAATTCAGGAGATTGATTTTCAGACGTAGTTTGGTTGTTCACAGAGGAATTTCCATGAGAGGAATCAGCAATAGGAATCTGATTTAAGGGAGTAACATTCATCCCTGAAGATGGATGATTGTCATTTGAAGAATTTACAGGGATTTCGTCATCACATGCTTCAGCAGGAGGTTGATTGCTGAAATACGTTTCAGGTTCCCCATAATGAGATCTCATCCAAGCATTCAATTCTTCATCATCATCATGAGTATGAGAGGTATGAATGGGACGAGATTCATCAAAGTTAACATGCATGGATTCTTCAACATGTTGTCTTCTTTTGTTGAAGACTCTGAAGTACTTAGATACAGAGGAGTATCCAATAAATATACCATCGTCAGCTTTTGGATCAAACTTACCCAAATGATCTCTGTCATTCAGAATGTAACATCTACATCCAAAAATATGGAAATATTTCAGAGTGGGTCTTCTCCCATGAAACAATTCATAGGGGGTCTTCTTAAGTCGCTTAACTATAAGGGATCGATTCTGAGTGAAGCACGCTGTGTTGACTGCTTCTGCCCAGAATTGAGTTGGTAAATGTGATTCGCTGAGCATTGAGCGAGCCGCTTCAATGATAGTTCGATTTCTTCTTTCAGCAACACCGTTTTGCTGAGGAGTTCTTACTGAGGAATAGTTGTGAGAGATGCCTTTTTCTTCAAAGAAGTTCACCAGAGTGTTGTTTTTGAATTCAGTACCATGATCACTTCTTATGGAACGAACAATTAGATTCTTTAGAACTTCCATCCTTTTGATAAAAGAAATTATCATTTCAGGGGTATCACTTTTGGATCGAAGGAAGAACACCCATGTGTATCTGGAGTATTCATCAACAATCACCAAAGTATATTTCTTTCCAGAAATAGATTGGACATTGACAGGTCCAAATAGATCCATATGGAGTAGCTGAAGCGGAGCGGTCACTGAAGAAATTTGCTTTGACCTGAAGGAGGCTTTTGTCAGCTTTCCTTTTTCACACGTTGAACAAAGAGATTCCTTTGTAAAGGTATGATTTGGGAGGTCTCTGACTAGATCTTTTTGAGATAATTCATTTATCGTCTTAAAGTTGAGGTGAGAGAGTCTTTTATGCCATAACCAGTTTATGTCAGTGGATGCTTTAGAGATAAAGCACATGTTCCCAGAGTGAGAACTATTCATATTTATGACATACACATTTTCCACTCTTTTGCCTGTTAAGGCAAGCTTATCATTTCCGTCAGTGACAACACATCTATTCTTTAAGAATAGAACTTTGAAGTCTTTGTCACATAACTGACTAACGCTCAAAAGATTGTGCTTTAGTCCCTCAACGTAGGCAACACGAGAAAACGATGTGAATCCGTTGGATAGAATTCCATAACCTTTAGTGTATCCTCTGCCATTTCCACCAAAGGTCACTGATGGACCAACTTCTTCTTTGTAATCAGAGAGCAGAGATTTTCTGCCAGTCATATGCCTTGAGCATCCACTATCAAGATACCAGATACCTTTGGCACTCTGCATACAACAAAATATTAATTGTTTAAAGGTACCCATACTACTATGGGTCATGCTTGGTTAGATAAAGGATTGGCGGAGGAGCTACTAGCTGAAGAAATCTCTTCAGTGGATATCTTCACCTTTGGTGGTTTTGCAACCTTGGTGGATTTCACTCTCGCTGATTTATCAGCTTGAGCTACTTTCTTTCCATGAGCTAGTTTATCAGCTCTAGTAGCGTTAGGACATTTACTTGCAATGTGGGTAGTTTCACCACAGTGATAGCATTTCCTATATTTAAAGGGTTTGGAATTCAGAGAGAAAGCAGGAACTTTTTCATGGATAGGACCAAGAATTCCTTTATCCATAGTCCTTGGAGGTATAACAACCTTTTCAGGGGTAGGAGTGAGATCGATCTTAATTCTGGGGGTTGGTCTCTAAGAAAAGTCAGAGCCCTTCTTCCCAGATTTAGACTTTCTCTCTGAGGATTTCTTGTTCCTATTCTGAGCGATCTTATTCTTAGGAACTTGGTCAAGAAACTCGTTCTTGATCACTTTCTTAGAATTTATCACCGGCAACTTTTCTTTAATAGAAGAGGAAGAAGTTGAAGAAGAAGGATCAGGGATAGAAGAGACAAACATTCCAAATTTGAGCATGAAACAATCATTCTCTGATTCTTCCTTTTTAGGGTTATAGCCTAACCCACTTCTTATTTTCATAGGTATTTGGGCATTGATGATCTTATTGACTTTATCGGAAGCCTTACACCATCCTTCGATGGTTGCTTTTTCAGACTTGAGATCAGCGATAGCCTTTTCCCTATCAGCGATGGCTTGCTGCTTCTCGATGCTTATGGTTTGATTTGCAAAGACTTGGTCCTTGAGAGTTTCCTCAATTTTAGAAAGTTCTTTGATTCTTATATGGCAATTTTTTAACTGCTCAGATAAATCAGTGTTAATTTTCTCGGCCTTAATCTTTCCATTTAAAGCATTATAAAAATCAACAGAGTCACAGCATCGAGAGCTGACAAGTTATCACTTTCAGAGAGTAAAGAGATAGAAGGAATTGTTACTTGAGTAGAAGGGGACTTAGAGGAAGAAGTTTCAGTAGCTTCGTCAGCGTCCTCTATTCTTGCCATTAAACAGAGGAAGGCAAGATCTTCTTCATCGGAGCCAGACTCTTCAAAAGTCTTAGCCCAGTCATCTTCAACGTCCCAATCAACTTTTTCAACGATAAGACCTTTGCCTTTTTGCTGGTGTTTCTTCAGATCCTTGTATTTGTTTTTCAATTTCAAATACTTCTCCTTTTTATCAGTGGTCTGGGAGGTGGTAGGAGCTGCAACTTTCTTTGATCTACATTCACTAGCAAAGTGACCCTTTCGCTGACAATTGAAGCATATAGCTGAGGCTTTCTCAACGGGCAATGTCTTTGGCTTTTCAGAGTCAGAGAGATTTGAAGGTTTTCGAAAGTTGCTCTTTCTAGCGAATCTTTTGAAATTATTTGTTAAGAGAGCTAGAGAGTTATCAAACTTAGAGATGTCAACATCAGTGAGTTGATCTTCTGAATCAGTTTGACCTAATTCAGTGATGGAGGTAATAGTGTAAGAAGAAACATTTTTAGGAGGAGTTGCCTCTGAAGTCACAAGTGCCAAAGAAGTACTTTTGGCACCTTTGAGTTCATTTATGAGGTTCTTCCTCAGAAGTTGAGATTGTTCCTCATTTAAGAGCATTCCATATAAAGCACTTAAGGACAGAGTTTCAAGATTTTTTGACAGCTTTAGACATGTAGTGTACACTGCCCATTGATCGGGTAGTGCCTCCATGAATTTGGTCAGTATTTCAGCGTTAGAGTACACCCTGTTTACTGATTTAAGATCAATCAATAAACAGTTGAAACGCTGGTGAATTTGAGAAAGAGATTCACCTTTATGATACATAAAACTCTCATATTGTCTTACAAGGTTTATACACCTGGTTACTTGTACTTAAGAGGTTCCTTCATATTGGATGCATAGAGTATCTCACATGGCTTTAGAAGTCCTCATTTTCATAACAGAATGATAGACTTCATCTGGTAAAGACATTGCTATTATAGATCTAGCTTTTGAGTCAATAGCAATTTCTTTCTTATCTTCTTCAGTCCATCGATTAGGAGTTTTAATGATACTCCTTTCAGGGATGGCTGGAGTAGTAGTGGTGGCAGGAACACCAGCTACAATAGTTGTAGGAACAAATGGTCCGTTTTCTAGATAGTAGGGGATCTTTGGGTCAGATCCTTCTAGAAACAAAGACAATCTTTCCTTCCATAATAGAAAATTATCATGGCTCAATCTTGGAGGTTTAGCTAAAGATCCATTATCATTGTAGTTCGTATTAGGGTTTGTCATTTTAAAATAGTTAAAAAAAAATATTTTAAAGATAAAAGAAGCGAACACTTCTCTGATACCACTTGTTGGTCCCTAAAGGGTCTACAAGAGTTCAATAATAAGTAAACCGTTTGTAGAGGGGGGGGGGTTGAATACAAACACACAGATTTTGGGTTTTAAATTAGTTTATATATCATAAACAAATTTACAGTTACAAGTGGAATAAGAACAAGTTTAAAACCTATTCTATTGTAACTAGAAAACACTAAGTTTGATGCACAAGAAGAAGGAAGAAAGAATAAAGAGGGTTTAGGCTAGAAAGACGCATGCATTAAGATGAAGAAGATATCTTCATCTTATTTATACCAGTTTGTATTTAATGCAAAACAAAAGGTATATGCCACGTGTCAAGCTTGGATAGGAAGCTTGTCCTTGCTAATTAAACAGCCATGTTTTTTGGCCGAATATGAACAGTACCATATCAGATATGATAGGGACATAATAGACAATTCGTACGTCCTTTTCTGACAAGGTATTAGTTTGACTTTTGTGCATTCAGGATAAGATCAATCTTTAATCTTGTAAAGGAAGCTTCATGATCGCTGATTCTGAATCTTCAAGGATGAATCTTCAGTATCGCTGAGGCTTCACAAGACTTCACACTTTGATTAGATAATCGCTGCTATCACTGAACCGCTTCAGTTCACTTAGCTGATTATCTCTTTCTTCAGCTAGGGTCTTTGACTTTCGCTGAATGGTCTTCTGGTGTGATAGCTGATCTTCAGGTCTTCAGAGATAAGCTTGTTGTTCCTTGATCTTCAGCGATCGCTGATGGTAATCAGCGTATGCTATCGCTGAATATTGACAGTAGCTTATACAATGGAATTTCACTAAGTATACAAAAGGAATCATATTCAAATCATCGAGAGGATTTATGATCAACACTATATCCCTGAGCAACAAGTCTAGCCTTATTACGGATAACAATGCCATTTTCATCTAATTTATTTTGAAACACCCATTTGGTTCCTGTCACCGTCTTACCAGATGCACGAGGAACAAGATTCCAAACTTTGTTTCTACGAAACCCAGTTAGTTCTTCTTGCATGGCAGAGACCCAACTAGGATCAGAGATAGCTTGATCTATCTTCTTAGGTTCAAAGAGAGAAATAAAATTAACATAGAGGTAGATGTTACCTGTACCTCTACAATTCTTGATACCTGCATTTGGATCACCAATAATTTGATTTATTGGATGATTGGCAGTCCATCGATGAGCTGATGGTAGAGGAGATTGGTCAACAATAGATTCAGTGACTTGTTCTCTTTCAGGGATAACGTTGGTTGTTTCAGCAACCGGTACTTCATTATTTAATATCAATATTGGAGGTGATTCAGAGGTTTGATCAGCAGACGATGAGGCTTGGTTATTCACTAAATAATTTCCGAATGAGGTGTCAGAGGGAGGAATCTGATTGAGAGGAGTGATGTTGACCCCTGATGATGATGATGGATCGTTGCTTGAGAATGGAAAATCAGGGATTCCATCATCATTATTTTCAGCATTAGGTCGATTGCTGAAATAAGTTTCAGGTTCTCCATAATGAGATTTCAACCATTCATTCAATTCCTCAACTTCTTCAGGTATAGGAGTAGAATTTGTTGGACGAGATTCATCAAAATTGACGTGCATGGATTCTTCAACGTGTTGTCTTCTTTGTTGAAGATTCTGAAAGACTTGGATACAGAAGAGTATCCGAGAAATATCCGATCATCAACTTTTGGATCAAGTTTACCCAAATGATCTCTATCATTTAGAATGTAGCATCTACATCCAAAATGTGTAAATATTTCAGAGAGGGTCTTCTTCCATGAAATAGTTCATAGGAAGTCTTCTTGAATCGCTTCACTATCAGGGATCGATTTTGAGTAAAGCATGTTGTATTGACTGCTTCAGCCCAGAATTGAGTAGGTAGATGCGATTCGCTGAGCATTGAGCGAGCTGCTTCAATGATCGTTCGATTTTTTTTCTTTCAGCAACACCGTTTTGCTGAGGAGTTCTCACTGATGAGAAGTTGTGAGTGATTCCTATTTTTCAAACAAATTAATCAAGGTACTGTTTTTGAATTCAGTACCATGATCACTTCGCATGGAGCGAACAATAAGATTGTTTAGGACTTCCATTCTTTTGATAAATGCAATAATTACATCAGGTGTATCACTTTTGGATCGAAGAAAGAATACCCATGTATATCTGGAATATTCATCAACTATCACAAGAGTGTACTTCTTTCCAGATAGAGATTGGACATTGACAGATCCAAATAGATCCATATGGAGAAGCTGAAGAGGTGAGGTCACTAAGGAAACTAGTTTAGATCTGAAAGAGGCTTTTGTCAGTTTTCCCTTTTCACACGCCGAACAAAGAGATTCCTTTGTGAAGGTATGGTTAGGGAGATCCCTAACAAGTTATTTTTGAGATAACTCATTGATCATCTTAAAGTTTAGATGAGAGAGTCTTTTGTGCCATAACCAGTTTATATTTGAGGAGGCTCTGGAGATGAATCACATGTTCTCAGAGTGAGAACTATTCATGTTAATGACATACACATTTTCAACTCTTTTGCCTGTTAAGGAAAGTTTGTCATTAGAGTCAGTGACAGCACATCTATGCTTTAGGAATAGAACATTGAAATCTTTATCACACAGCTGACTAACGCTCAATAAATTGGGCTTTAGTCCTTCAACGTAAGTGACTCAACTGAATGAAGTTGCTCCATTGGATAGAATTCCATAACCTTTAGTGTATCCTTTACCATTTCCACCGAAGGTCACTGAGAGACCAGCTTCTTCCTTGTATTCAGGGAGCAGAGATGTTCTGCCCGTCATGTGCCTTGAGCATCCGCTGTCAATATACCAAATATATTTGGCACTCTACATATAACAAGAAGATTAATTTTTTATAGGTACCCATATTACTATGGGTTCTGCAGTGTTAGTGGAAGGAGTGGCGGATGAGCTACTAGCTGAGGAATTTTCTTCAGGGGATATTTTCACCTTGGAAGTTTTACCCACCTTGGTGGATTTTGTTCTTGTTGTTTTATCAGCTTGAGCTACTTTCTTACCATGAGCTAATTTTTCAGCTTTAGTAGCAGTAGGACATTTTCTTGCAATGTGGGTAGTTTCACCACAGTGATAGCAATTCCTATATTTGTAAGCAGGTTTAGAATTGAAAGAAATCAGAGAGCAGGAGGAAACATTTTTAGGAGGAAAACCAAGAATTCTTTTGTCTAATGTCCTTGAGGGTATAACAATGTTTTCAGGAATAGGTGTGAGGTCGATCTTAATTCTGGGTGTTGATCTCTGAATAGATCCAGGGATTTTCTTCCCAGTTTTAGGATGAGTTACTGAAGGAACAGAGGAATTCTTCTTTTGTTTCTGAAAGTTTTTGATGATAGGAACGTGGTCAAGAAACTTGTTCTTGATCATTTTCTTAGAATCATTAGATTTACAGATATGCAACTTCTCATTCAAATGAGGTTTCTGAGAGGAAGGATCAGGGATTGATGAAACAAACATTCCGAATTTTAACATGGAATGATCATTCTCTGATTCTTCTTTGTCAGGGTTATATCCTAACCCACTCTTGACTTTCATAGGGATCTGGGGATTGATGATCTCGCTGACTTTATCTGAAGCCTTACACCATCCTTCGATGGTAGCTTTTTCAGCCTTGAGATCAGCGATAGCCTTTTCCCTTTTAGTGATAGCTTATTGTCTCTCAATGTTTATGGTTTGATTTACAAAGACGATCTTTTAGAGTTTCTTCAATCTTTGTCAGTTCTTTGATATTTAAATGACAATTTTTTAGTTGTTTAGAAAGATCAATATTGATTTGTTTAGCTTTGATCTATCCATTTAGAGCATTGTAAAAGTCAACGGTCATAACATCGAGAGCTGATAGGTTATCACTTTCAGGTATAGAGGAGTTTGAAGAATGTTTACCTGAGTTGAAGGAGACTCTGAGGATGACGTTCCAGAGACTTCTTCAGCTTCCTCGATTCTGGCCATTAGGCTGAGGAAGGCAAGATTTTCTTCATTAGAGCCTGATTCATCAAAGGTTTTGGCCCAATCGTCTTCTTGATCCCAATCAACTTCTTCAACAATTAGACCTTTGCCTTTTTGTGGTTCTTTTTCAGATTTCTATATTTGTTCTTCAACTTAGAATATTTTTCCTTTTTATCAGAGTTCTGAGAGGTGGTGGGTGCAGCTACTTCCTTAGATCTATACTCACTTGCAAAGTGACCCTTTCGCTGACAGTTATAGCATATAGCAGATGCTTTTTCAGCGGGCAGAGTCTTTGACTTATCAGAATCAGTGATAGCAGGTGTTTTTCGAAAGTTGCTCTTTCTAGAAAATCTTCTAAAATGGTTAGTTAAGGGAGCAGAATAGTTATCAAACTCAGAGATGTCAGCGTCAGTGAGTTCTTCTGAATCAGTTTGATTTAATTCAGTGATAGCAGTAATAGAAGAAGAAACTTGTTTTGAAGGTCTACCTCTGAAGTCACTAGTGCCAAAGAAGTACTTTTGAAACACCCATTTGGTTCCTATGACTGTCTTACCAGATGCACGAGGAACAAGATTCCAAACTTTGTTTCTACGAAACCCAGTTAGTTCTTCTTGCATGGCAGAGACCCAACTAGGATCAGAGATAGCTTGATCTATCTTCTTAGGTTCAAAGAGAGAAATAAAATTAACATAGAGGTAGATGTTACCTGTACCTCTACGAGTCTTGATACCTGCATTTGGATCACCAATAATTTGATTTATTGGATGATTGGCAGTCCATCGATGAGCTGATGGTAGAGGAGATTGGTCAACAATAGATTCAGTGACTTGTTCTCTTTTAGGGATAACGTTGGTTGTTTCAGCAACCGGTACTTCATTATTTAATATCAATATTGGAGGTTATTCAGAGGTTTGATCAGCAGACCGATGAGGCTTGGTTATTCACTAAAGAATTTCCGAATGAGGTGTCAGAGGGAGAAATCTGATTGAGAGGAGTGATGTTGACCCCTGATGATGATGATGGATCGTTGCTTGAGAATGGAAAATCAGGGATTCCATCATCATTATTTTCAGCATTAGGTTGATTGCTGAAATAAGTTTCAGGTTCTCCATGATGAGATTACATCCATTCATTCAATTCCTCAACTTCTTCAGGTATAGGAGTAGAATTTGTTGGACGAGATTCATCAAAATTGACGTGCATGGATTCTTCAACGTGTTGTCTTCTTTGTTGAAGATTCTGAAAGACTTGGATACAGAAGAGTATCCGAGAAATATCCGATTATCAGCTTTTGGATCAAGTTTACCCAAATGATCTCTATGATTTAGAATGTAGCATCTACATCCAAAGATGTGTAAATATTTCAGAGAGGGTCTTCTTCCATGAAATTGTTCATAGGAAGTATTCTTGAATCGCATCACTATCAGGGATCGATTTCGAGTAAAGCATGCTGTGTTGACTGCTTCAGCCCAGAATTGAGTAGGTAGATCGATTCGCTGAGCATTGAGCGAGCTGCTTCAATGATCGTTCGATTTTTTTCTTTCAGCAACACCGTTTTGCTGAGGAGTTCTCACTGATGAGAAGTGGTGAGTGATTCCTTTTTTTCAAAGAAATTAATCAAGGTACTGTTTTTGAATTCAGTACCATGATCACTTCGCATGGAGCGAACAATAAGATTGTTTAGGACTTCCATTCTTTTGATAAATGCAATAATTACATCAGGTGTATCACTTTTGGATCGAAGAAAGAATACCCATGTATATCTGGAATATTCATCAACTATCACAAGAGTGTACTTCTTTCCAGATAGAGATTGGACATTGACAGATCCAAATAGATCCATATGGAGAAACTGAAGAGGTGAGGTCATAAGGAAACTAGTTTAGATCTGAAAGAGGCTTTTGTCAGTTTTCCCTTTTCACACGCTGAACAAAGAGATTCCTTTGTGAAGATATGCTTAGGGAGATCCCTAACAAGTTATTTTTGAGATAACTCATTGATCATCTTAAAGTTTAGATGAGAGAGTCTTTTGTGCCATAACCAGTTTATATTTGAGGAGGCTCTGGAGATGAAGCACATGTTCTCAGAGTGAGAACTATTCATGTTAATGACATACACATTTTCAACTCTTTTGCCTGTTAAGGCAAGTTTGTCATTAGAGTCAGTGACACGTAAGTGACTCAACTGAATGAAGTTGCTCCATTGGATAGAATTCCATAACCTTTAGTGTATCCTTTATCATTTCCACCGAAATGTCACTGAGAGACCAGCTTCTTCCTTGTATTCAGAGAGCAGAGATGTTCTGCTAGTCATGTGACATGAGCATCCGCTGTCAAGATACCAGATATATTTGGCACTCTACATATAACAAGAAGATTAATTTTTTATAGGTACCCATATTACTATGGGTCTTGCAGTGTTAGTGGAAGGAGTGGCGTATGAGCTACTAGTTGAGGAATTTTCTTCAGGGGATATTTTCACCTTGGAAGTTTTACCCACCTTGGTGGATTTTGTTCTTGCTGTTTTATCAGCTTGAGCTACTTTCTTACCATGAGCTAATTTTTCAGCTTTAGTAGCAGTAGGACATTTGCTTGCAATGTGGGTAGTTTCACCACAGTGATAGCATTTCCTATATTTGTAAGCAGGTTTGGAATTGAAAGAGTTCAGAGAGCAAAAGGAAACATTTTTAGGAGCAAAACCAAGAATGCCTTTGTCTAATGTCCTTGAGGGTATAACAATGTTTTCAGGAACAGGTGTGAGGTCGATCTTAATTCTGGGTGTTGATCTCTGAATAGATCCAGGGATTTTCTTCCTAGTTTTAGGAAGAGTTACTGAAGGAACAGAGGAATTCTTCTTTTGTTTCTGAACGTTTTTGATGATAGGGACGTGGTCAAGAAACTTGTGCTTGATCATTTTCTTAAAATCATTAGATTTAGAGACATGCAACTTCTCATTCAAATGAGGTTTCTGAGAGGAAGGATCAGGGATTGATGAAACAAACATTCTGAATTTTAACATGGAATGATCATTCTCTAATTCTTCTTTGTTAAGATTATATCCTAACCCACTCTTGACTTTCATAGGGATCTGGGGATTGATGATCTCGCTGACTTTATCTGAAGCCTTACACCATCCTTTGATGGTAGCTTTTTCAACCTGGAGATCAGCGATAGCCTTTGCCCTTTCAGTGATAGCTTATTTTCTCTCAATATTTATGGTTTGATTTACAAAGACGATCTTTTAGAGTTTCTTCAATCTTTGTCAGTTCTTTGATTTTTAAATGACAATTTTTCAGTTGTTTAGAAAAATCAATATTGATTTGTTTAGCTTTGATCTATCCATTTAGAGCATTGTAAAAGTCAACGGTCATAACATCGAGAGCTGATAGGTTACACTTTCAGGTATAGAGGAGTTTGAAGAATGTTTACCTGAGTTGAAGGAGACTCTGAGGATGACGTTTCAGAGACTTCTTCAGCTTCCTCGATTCTGGCCATTAGGCTGAGGAAGGCAAGATTTTCTTCATCAGAGCCTGATTCATCAGAGGTTTTGGCCCAATCGTCTTCTTGATCCCAATCAACTTCTTCAACAATTAGACCTTTGCCTTTTTGTGGTTCTTTTTCAGATCTCTATATTTGTTCTTCAACTTAGAATATTTTTCCTTTTTATCAGAGTTCTGAGAGGTGGTGGGTGCAGCTACTTCCTTAGATCTATACTCACTTGCAAAGAGACCCTTTCGCTGACAGTTATAGCATATAGCAGATGCTTTTTCAGCGGGCAGAGTCTTTGACTTATCAGAATCAGTGATAGCAGGTGTTTTTCGAAAGTTGCTCTTTCTAGAAAATCTTCTAAAATTGTTAGTTAAGGGAGCAGGAGAGTTATCAAACTCAGAGATGTCAGCGTCAGTGAGTTCTTCTAAATCAGTTTGATTTAATTCAGTGATAGGAGTAATAGAAGAAGAAACTTGTTTTGAAGGTCTACCTCTGAAGTCACTAGTGCCAAAGAAGTACTTTTGGCACCCTTGATATCATTTATGAGGTTTTTCCTTAAGACCGGAGGTTGCTCTTCATTTAGGACCATTCCATATAAGGCACTAAGAGAAAGAGTTTCAAGATTCTTTGACAGTTTTAAACATGTAGTGTACACTCCCCATTATTCAGGTAGTGTCTCCATGAATATTGTCAATATTTCAGCATTAGAATATTCTCTGTTGGCAGTTTTCATGTCAATCAAGAGACAGTTAAACCTTTGGTGGATTTTAGAAAGAGTTTCACCTTTTAAGTGCATAAAGCTTTCACATTGTCTTACCAGATTTATACATCTAGTGATTTGAACTTCATTAGTTCCTTCATTGAATACATAAAGTATCCCACATGGTTTTAGATGTTCTCATCTTCATTACAGAATGATAAACTTCATCTGGTAAAGACATTGCTATTATTGATCTAGCTTTAGAGTCTATAGCTACTTCCTTTTTCTCTTCTTCAGTCCATCGATCAGGAGTTTTAACGATCCTCCTTTCAGCGATGGCTGGAGTGGTAGTGGTGGCAGGAACACCAGCGACCAGAGCTGTGGGAATAAATGGTCCATTCTCTATATAATAGGGGATCTTAGGATCTGACTCTTCTAGGAATACAGTCATTCTTTCCTTCCATAATGGAAAGTTATCACGGCTAAACCTAGGCGGTTTAGCTAAAGATCCATTATCAATGTAGTTTGTATTAGTATTAGTCATTTTAAAATAGTTTTGTAAACAAATATTTTAAAGATAAGCAAGAAACACTGCTCTGATACCACTTGTTGGTCCCAAAGGAGTCTACAAGAGTTCAAAGATATAGAAACAGTTTGTAGAGGGGGGGGGGGGTTGAATACAAACACACAGATTTTTAGTTTTTAAATTAGTTTATGTTGAGTAAGCAAATTTATAGTTACAAGCGGAATTAGAACAACTAAGTAAACCTATTGTATTGTAACTTTAAGAAATCACACAGATTGATGCACAAGAAAGTAAGAAAGAAAAGAGACAGAGGTTTGAAAAAAATAGAAAGTAGCATGCATGAAGATGAAGATGAAGAAGGGATCTTCATCTATTTATACCCATTGCAATTAATACAAGACAAAAGGTATAAGACACGTGTCAAACTCTCATTGGGAGCTTGTCCTTTGTTCAAAAGCAACCATGCTTTTGGCCGCGTGTGAGCAGTACCATATCAGATATGATGGGGACACAAGAGACAATCCATATGCCTTTCTCTGACATAGTATAAGGTTTGACTTTTGTGCATCGAGGATAAGATCAACATTGATCTTGCTTTAGACTTCACTTGATCGTTGATCTTGAAACTTCAAGGATGAACTTTCAGAGTATCGCTGAGGCCTAACAAGACTTCACACTTCTATATAAATAATCCTTGCTATCACTGAACCGCTTCAGATCACTAGCTGATTATTTCTTTCTACAACTTGGTGTTCGACTTTTGCTAAATGTTCTAGTGTTGTGAATGTTGTTCTTCAGATCTTCAGAGATAAGTTTATGGTTCCTGAGTTTCAGCGATCGCTGAATGCAATCAGCGTATGCAATCGTTCAATTTGAGCTTAACCTTATAAATGGAATTTTCACTAAGTATACAGAGAAATCATATTCAAATCACTGCGAGGAGTTATGATCAACAGAGTCTAAAGTCTTAATTACATTCTTTTAAACATAAAGTACAAGTACTTAAGGCACAAAATATTAAAATCTCTTAATTACAAGTTATTTTGCTTAATGGATATGTTTTTGTTGCATCACATTGTATTCCCAATATTATTTATGACAATTTTTAAAGGAGGCCCAACCCATACGATGAAATCCCACATGCTATCCCATTATTCTTTTTCTTCTCTTTCACGTCTGAGGACTCATATCACACCGTACTGATAGTATGAACCCCATACTGAAATGGAATACTACTTGATGGCTCCCAAGATTTCATACATAAAAATCATACTACCAATTTGATTTTGATTTGAAGAAAGGTGCCAGACGTCTCCTCTCCGATTTTGATTTCAGGTATTTTATGAAAAAACCTAACTCTTGATTTAATCCATTTAATAAATTTTCCCTTTCACCCTCTGATTTTGATTTTGATTTCATTTTTGTAGCTAAACATCTCACATCTTATTTGGGTTTACGATTTAGATTTAGGTATGTTTATTTTCAAGGTTCATGATTTTTTTTACATGGCTCAGGATTGTTCGGTTCAATATTGGTTGTGTTAGAAATGATAATCAAACTCACAACAAATATTTAGTTCACTAATTTCTCATGAAAATGAAACAAGAAGAAGTTACTCGGCTGTCAATTTAAATATGGGTCTGTTGATCTTTTTAACATACTATTAATCTGATTTTTATCTTGTTTATCTTTGTTTGGAAAAGGATTAGTTAAAAATCGGCTATTTATCCAGGCATAGGTTTCTTGCACTAGGTAAAATTCGGTCTGCATTTTGGCTGGGGCAACATGAATGCTGTTGCAACCATAGCTCCAAATATATAGATTTGAGCCTCTCGTCCATAACTACGAAGTGCTCTTCAGTTGAAAAAAGTATATAGAAATGAAGAAAAAATCGATTTTTAATGGTACACAACTCCAATCTGAGAACATGAGGCAAATTTCAGAGGAGTTAAGTGATCTCCATGCATTATAGAAATCAACAGTATCGTCCTATGGTTTATTCAAACTTAATATTTTCAGTTTGATGAACTCCAAGAGGTTGTGATGATGAATTCGAGTGCAACCCCACATTATTACATGTTCTATTTACTTTTAACAAGGAACTTCGGAAAGAGCAGAGTGCCATCAACATTGAATTGTGTTTGTAAGTATTGGAGCTTATTTTCAGATTTGGTTAATTTGTGTTCTTAATATTCTTCTTCTCTATATATTTTTAGTATTCTTTTTCACAAGCTTATTATAAACCATAACTACATGTTGGTTGGTTTTGTTGGTGATAATGGATTGTAGGATTTATTTAGATTGCTTCAATATGGTTGATAATTAAAACTGATTCGTTGATAGATCTGTCCTACTTTGTATTATGAACAAGATGGTATGGCAAAGAAAGGGGATGATTATTTTTTGATGAAGCCCGATTGACAGAATTTCTGGCATTCCATTGACATCTTTTTCGGTTTTTGCAGTATGTACGAAACCTATTCCTTTGAATATTTATAAACCGTTTTAGTTTGTTGTGGACTTGTGGTTGTCAACGTATTGCTGAAATTCAATTTTCTTGATAGATATTTGATGGGCATAACTGTATATATGCTACTATTTGGCAAAGGAGCATTTGTTGAACAATGTTTTAAGTGCAATTCCTCAAGGATGTAGCCATGAGGAGTGGCTCCAAGCACTCCCTCCTACGTAGGTTTGCCATCGATAATTGCCTCCCTTTTTTCCTATGTTCTTTTAATTACGCTACAACTTAGGTTGCAATATGTTTGTTTTTTGTTTTGTTTTTGCCATTCATTTTTGTTGTTTTCACTTGTCTTTAGTCCTATTCTATCCATTAATCTTCATTGATACACAGATCAAATTTATGTCTGTCAATGCTAAGGTTCATAATAATCAATGTATTATGATTTTTTTTGAATTTAGATTAATATAAGAAGGCAAACTATAAAGAAAAGGATAACTCAAAAGAAAAAAAACTGTCTATTACAATAAATGTTTTGATTGGTAACTATAATCAAGAATTATATTATTTCTTTTAACTTGTATATTACAATAAAAGAATATAAGGATATATATAGATAGAAAACCTAGACAAAGAGAAACCCTAAGGGCCCACGGGCTAATGGGCCTAAGCAATCGTATTTACATTCTAACAGTCCCCCTCAAGCTGGAGCATAGATGTTAATCATGCCCAACTTGTTACAAATAAAAGAGATTTGCAAACCAGCTTTGGCAATAACATCAGCAAGTTGACTTCTTGTTCGAACAAAGGGAGTTGAGATGGTTCCATCTTCTAGCTTTTCATGAGTGAAATGGCAATCAACCTCGATGTGTTTTGTTCTTTTATGAAACACGGATTTGTTTGCAACGTGGATAACTGCCTTATTATCACAATATAGGTTCATTGGTTTAGATTGAGCAAACCTAATTTCACCTAGCAGATTACGCAACCA
This sequence comes from Silybum marianum, assembly GCA_036898165.1. Lineage (NCBI taxonomy): Eukaryota > Viridiplantae > Streptophyta > Magnoliopsida > Asterales > Asteraceae > Silybum > Silybum marianum. The sequence continues at coordinate 13,026,562 of CM072538.1, read as the reverse complement.
TACCAGCTTGCAAGTGGTTTGGGCCATATCTCGGGAAACGACATTCTGTTTCTTGCTTTTCCACGAAACTAGATTCCCTCTAACCAACAAAGAATAGCCTGTCGTAGACCGCCTATTAGTAGGATCCCCATTATAGTCGGCATTTTTTGAATCCTTCTATGACAGGATGACCATGATTTTGATAAAGGATACCCAGGCTAGGAGCACCCTTTAGGTACTTCAGTATCTGCCTAACCGCGCCCCAATATGGAGTTCTCGGAGACGACATAAACTGACTCACTACACTCACTGGAAAGGCGATATCAGGACAGGTAACTGTTTGGTAGTTTATCTTTCCCACAATTCTTCTGTACTTTTCTGGATCCTTAAGTAGATCTCCATCATCAGCTTTCAATTTCATACTTGGAATCATTGGGGTCTCACAACGTTTTGTTTCAATCATCCCAGAGTCTTTCAATATATCCAAAAAATATTTCCGTTGAGACAAACATATCCCTTTGTCGAGAACGAGACACTTCAATTCCCAAGAAGTATTTTAAAGGACCTAGGTCCTTTGTTTGAAACCGAGACACCAGGAAATCTTTTAGCTTCTTGATCCCAGTTTTATCTCTCCCAGTAATCACAATGTCATCAATGTATACCACTAGTAAAATACATCCAGAAGATGACGAACTAAAGAACACAGAATGATCATAAGAGCTCCTCCGTAAGCCAAATTCAGTCACTACGGCATTAAACCGTCCAAACCAAGCACGAGGGGATTGCTTTAAACCATACAATGATTTACGCAATTTACAGACTCTGCTAGACTCCCGCTGAGCAACAAACCCAGGTGGTTGCTCCATATAAACTTCCTCATGTAAATCACCATGCAAGAAGGTAGTTTTAACATCTACTTGGTGTAGTACCCAGTCGTAAGTAGCGGCTAATGAAATAAACAGACGAATGGAGGGTACCTCAGCAACAGGTGAAAATGTCTCGTGGTAGTCGACCCCATAAGTCTGAGCATATCCTTTGGCTACCAATCGTGCTTTCAAACGAGGCATAGATCTATCTGGATTAACTTTCATAGTGAATACCCATTTACAGCCAATTTCCTTTTTATCCGCAGGTAACTCTACCAAATCCCATGTATCATTATGATCGAGATCATTAATCTCGTCAACCATAGCATCCTGCCATCCAGGATGGGTCAAAGCTTCACCAACAGTTTTAGGAACAGATAAAGAATCAAGTGTAGAGATCAAAGAACGAGACGTGAAGAAAGTTTATCATAGGAAACAATAGATGAAATAGGGTAAGTACATGAGCGCTTACCTTTCCGAAGAGAAATGGGAACATCAAGATCAGGAACCTGTATGTCGAAGGGTGATGGATCACTTGAAGCAAGAGGATCATCATTAGGCGGATCTGTAGATGATGATGAAGATGGTGTTGGATCGGGATTTGATGTAGGCTGTGGCCGCCTATTATATACATGAACGACTGGTGGTTTAGTAAGCTCTTGAGGCTGTGTCGAGTCGGATGGGGTAGTAGACGCAGGAACAGGTATGGTATATACCAACAAATCATCACTATCTCGTGGGTTGCAAGGAGTAGACACGGGAAAGAATGGTATATTCTCATGGAATGTAACGTCTCGAGATACAATGTATCGATGCATGGGGGAAAAACACTTGTACCCTTTTTGAAGTCGAGAGTAACCAAGAACGACACATTTCAGAGACTTCGGATCCAACTTAGTTATGTGTCGTCGGGTATCGCGGACAAAACAGGAACTACCAAAGATCTTTGGGTCGACAGGGAACAAAGATTTTGTAGGAAACAAAACTGAGAAAGGACTTCTTCCATCCAGAACAACTGAGGGCATTCGGTTGATAAGAAAACAAGCGGTAGCAACCGCATCAGCCCAGAAGACTTTAGGAACGGTCATGTGGAACAATAGAGCCGGAGCCACCTCTAGGAGATGACGATTCTTTCGTTCTGCAACTCCATTTTGGACTGGTGTGTCAGCACAGGAAGACTCATGAAGAATGCCATTTTGAAGCATATATGACTGAAATGTTTGAGACAAATATTCTTTTACATTATCACTATGAAGAGTTTGAATGGAGACTTTAAACTGGGTTTTAATCTCAGCATAGAATGAACAAAAATGTGTAAATAGCTCTGATCGATTTTTCATAAAGTAAATCCAACTAGTGCGAGAGTAATCATCAACAAATGTAATGAATACTTAAACCCAAGTTTTGAAGTAACAGGACATGCTCCCTAAACATCAGAATGGACTAACTCAAATGGGGATGAGGCCCGCTTATTACTAACTCTAGGACTTAAATGAATACGCTAAAGTTTGGCAAATTGACAAGACTCACACTGTAAAGAAGTAAACAAGAGAACTTGGGACACAACTTTTTCAGATCCTGTAAAGATGGATGACCTAATCGACAATGAACTTCAAGTGGAGACGATGAGCTAGAACAAGTCAATGAGGAAGATACTTGAGGTTCAAATATGTATAGGCCATCAGTCTCCCGCCCTCTACCAATAATCCTCTTCGTCGACAGATCCTGAAAGATATAGCAATCATGAAAGAATGAGACACAACAATTTAAAGCACGGGTAATTTTGCTGACTGATAACAAATTGAACAAGAAATTAGATAGGCTCAGTACGGAAGATAACAGAACAAATGGGTTAAGATCGATGGTGCCAGAACCAAGGACAGGTGTGGTAGACCCGTCAGCAATTGTGACATGTGATGGGGATCTGTGTTTATTGAAATTAGAGAAGATGGTGGGATTACCTGTCATGTGATCTGAAGCACCTGAATTAATGACGCATTTAGAGGCAGAAGATAATAGGCATGTACTAGAGTTATCTTTGAGATTCTTAGTCCCTAAAATCCGAGCATATTCTTGTGCGGGTTTAGTAACAATATTATCTAAGGTAAAGGCAACGTGCGCTGATGAACTTCTCGGATATCTGGCCAAAAGCTTCTCAGGTACACATACACCACTGTTGTTGGATGTTTTCTTTTCTCCAACAACTTCCGATAAATCACGAACCAGAAGTGAGAACGTGGACAAATAACAACAAACCAGAAAGCGAACGACGCGCTCACAGGGTGCCAAAAAGACAGAGCCAACGAACAGAGATGAGGATAATGACACTCACAGGGTGCCAAATAACCGACGAACAGGGATGAGCATAATCGCACTCACAGGGTGCCAAATAACCGACGAACAGGGATGAGCATAATCGCACTCAAGAAAACTTCCCGAAGAAGAAAAGAAAAACGATGAACAAAAAAAACGATCAGAAAAAACACTATTCACACGGAGTTACTGTTCATCGCCGGAGTTACTGTTCACCGACAGCACTATTCACAGTTGGAGTTACTGTTCACGCCCCGAAATCAGTGATTGTTACGAAACCTAGCTCTGATACCATGTAATAAGGAATTATATTATTTATTTTAACTTGTATATTACAATAAAAGAATACAGATATATATATATATATAGAAAACCTAGACAAAGAGAAACCCTAAGGGCCCACGGGCTAATGGGCCTAAGCAAACGTATTTACATTCTAACAATAACAATCAAGTGGTTTAGCTTCAATAGTGTGTATCTTCTTTGAAATCGATTTGAATTCTCTTTCTCATAGTCGATTAAAGAAGTTATATTATGTTGCTAAGAATGATAACTTTCCTTTGTTTACAGGTTGTTAATTGGCCAATAAAAGGTTGTGAAGTGGTAGTACCATTTTATGAGAATGATGGAGCAAGGACCTCAATGACTCCTAATCGAAGTCGATGATGGGAAGTTTGTGTGCCCTTCTAGCTAATCCTTCTAACCGAGGGATGCTTTTTGAGTCTATTAAAATAAGCTTTGTATATGGAACACCAGGTAACCAGGTTGTAGACATTCTAACGAGGATACATGCACACTCTATATTTGTGATTACAACAATGGATAATTATTGGTTTTATGTAATAGAGAACACAATTTAATTTGATATGCTATTAGTGATCTTTTTATAATCTGAGCTCATAAGATCATTATGTTAATTATTTTGTTGTAGAAACTAATAAATACTTGATGCCATTTGTGATGAACTCCATATTCCTACGACTGAACGCCTTTGCATTGTTAATCCCAAACCCACTCATGCCTGGATGAAATTCTCTTACTAGGGGTTCAATATCCATGCATATGGTATATAGTAAATCCCATCTTTAACCTATTGTGGGTAAATTTCGAGTGGAGAGAAACACAGAAACAATTTTCTCGAGAGACAATCGAGAGGAGAAAACGTGAAGTTTCCAAAGCATGTGACCATGTGTATTCACTATTTGTTTTTGATTTTGTTGTTTATAATTCCGTCACTCCTATGGTTCAGTTTACATTTGAATGTTGTAATTTATGAACTAAGTTATCTGGAACTCACAAATCAGTTAGACACTCAAAACCATTTGTAACAGACAATGGTTTATAGGTTATGTTGATGAAATCAAGTAATCAACTACTATAAACTTTTTTTATTCATCTTTGAGTTTCATATTGATTGAATTGAATTGCTTATCCTTAGTTGTGTAATTTACATCTGATATAGTTGGCTGCAATGTTTTCAATCTGCACAAGTACACCAAGAAATTATCTTCTTAAAGATGTGTGGAGTTAGATGTATATATGGTCTAAGTTAATCTTTCTAGATGTGTATTTTAAGAGCTTGATATTTATGGCTTTCATGTATTTTATATATTCTTACAAAATGAATAAGTAATCTAGGGAATTTTTATAACGGCTTAAGACCCTGGTGGTGCTGGTTGTTTGCACTTAGATGAACTATTATACATGCACGTTATGTATCTTTTTAAGTATTCAGATTCTTTTTTTTCTCATTATAATAGTCGATGACGTGGCTGATTCCTTAATGTTAAATAGTTTCAAAGAAATAATAAAATGTAATATATGCATGAAGTGGTTGATTCCTTAACAATGTTGGTCCTTGCCTTTTTTATTTGATAAGGTAAATGACCCAATAAACCTTTACCAGGAAGAAACGACCCTTAGATGAAGTTGATCTAATTAAATTGTTTATTGTATATCAGTTGTTAATCCAACTAAAAATGTACAGTCGATCAATACCAAATGATTAATTTGGTTTGGTTTCATCCAAGGATATTTGGATCAATCATCGTCACATTTCAATAATATTCCTACACCAAGATGCAAAATATAAATTAATATAAAATAAGTTCTTTTTTCTTATACTCGGTATATAATTAAATTAGATTGGATGGCTTAAATATATTGAATTTTAAACTGTCATACAATTTCTTTCATCGATCGATTGAAATTGAAACAATTACTTTTATATATTCAAAGTGTATTATCATATAAAGACCAAGTGCAAAACTTTCATCGTTAAAATCTCCTCTGACAATACCACCGAAGCTTTAAAATTGTTAACATTCACGCCAATGCGACGGGTACACAACTAGTAATTACATATGCATTAGTACACGCACAAATTCATGTTACAAATCACCGGTATGCATTTGTGCATATCGTCTAGATTGAGGGCTCCTAGGAGTTCTTCAAAAAATTTGGCGTTTTCCCTTGAACCTGACCCTACATATAATATTTCTAAAAACTGCAAAAGCCCCAAAATATAATATTTACAAAAATAACCACTGGTTTCTCCAAATCTTTCATGAAATGGGAAAGGGCCCACAAAAATGCATGTGGGCCCCACGAATCTGGAAAAGTTGTAGAGGGAGGTGATGGCCTGGTACGAGTTCGTGAAAATTGGGAACAGTCGTGAAACATGTTATGAAATGGCCCACATATGACCCAACATGATTTAATTTAATATTCCTACTTTGATCCTAATTTTGATTTTCTCGAATCAATACTTTTAATATCCTTATATATATATATATATACACACACACATACAGTCAAACAAAACATACACACTTCAAACACTCAAACCAAAAAGAAATTCCCTCTCAAAATCCAAAATCTCTCTTAAGAGGAAACGACAAAATTGAGAGTTTGGGTACGTGTTTTTAGTGGTGGTTTGGGAAAGTAGTTAACTGTGTTTCAGGTTACATTTAAGAAACTCAAAAGGTTGCCGAGTTGTTGCCGATACACGTAACACATTTAGGTTAACGTACAAATCTACGTTGTCCGTTGTGGTTGTCGAGTTATTTGACGACGATAATGTGAGAAAATTTCTAGTTATTGTGTGCAAAATTTTACCATAAACCCTTAGACTGTATGTTGGGGATTCTCGTGTTGGAAGCAATCAAATGAACCAATGCCAATATTTCGTTCCTGCCACTCAGTATGAGCCGGACCATCCCCAATACATACTCCCATTCATTCTGTATTAGCCAAACTAAAACCAAGAGATAACTCCGATCACTCTGTATGAGCCGACCACCCCCAATACATACTTCCACTCATTCCATATGAATCTAACCAAAGCTAAGAGATAGTTTCAATTGCTACGTATGAGTCGGGTCACATCCAATAAATATTTCCACTCATTCCATACAAGAAGTTCCAAAGTGATAAGGCTTTTTCGAGCACTCAATATCAGTCGTACCAAACTCAGTAATCAACTATTACAAACTTCGTATGAATGGTACCAATCTTAGTGTCACCCATTTCGATGTCAGGGAGTGTATGAAACTCCATATTAGTCGTACTAAACTCCATATAAGCCGTACGTAAATCGCAAAACATAACAATACCAAGAACTACCATCTGATTATGACGTTTATATTTCTGAATTTTCTGCCGAAGAATATGAAGCCGGTTTAGATTACACCAAAAATGCTTCTAAGAAATATAAGGTCTATCTAGAGCCTCACTATGGGGTTTTCTATAGGCATTGTTTGTATCATCTCAATACAAATAAATAGTTGGGGATACAATCAAATGTTAGTTTTAGTGAGTCGAAGGAGGAAGATAAAGAAGAGTATGAGGATAATGATAAAGAAGGTGTTGACGGTGGTAATATTAGTGGTCTGGTGTGTTATAATCTGTTTTAGGGCATGTTTCCTCCGTTACTAACACCAATACCTATTGCGAAGCCTAAAAAATTTGCTGCCAATTATCAACGTTCTAAATGTTTTAAAGTTGGACAAACATTCAAGTCTAAGAAGACTTCAAACCAGCCTTGTAATTGAAATGTATTGAAGAGTGTTACCAGATGAAACCCAGTCGACCTACGCGATCTAGGTTCAAAGTGGCTGTTTATGTGAAAATTGTGAATTATGAAAAAGAGCAACCAGAATTGACGATATGAAATTGTTTCAGATTTGCTTATTTAAGGACATATACACATGTTCATGAAAGCAAGTGCATCCCAATCACCGTCAAGCGAACAAAAAGGTGTTGATTCATATATTGAAAAATGCAATAGATGACACTAGTAGAGTATGCAAGAGTCATCACATTATCGTCTATATGAAGAACGAATATAAAAACTTGACGTGCAAAGTATTATGCCATTCTTTGGAACACTCATGTTTTCATGAAATTTATTCATAATGGGTGTAATGTGTTTTATGAGGAACTAAACGATTTGTTACCAAGTTTGGGTGCATTTTGTCATTTAAGCAAAGTTTAATACAGAAAAGATGTTAGATATTTTGAGTATAAAAACCCCTATATCCTACACTTTTTCATTGTTGGTGGTTCTAGAATTCCAAAGGAGAGGAAAATAAGTCCAACTCCTTCCAAGTGAAGAAGATACTTGTGATTCAAGAGAAAAATGTTATTTTAGGTGTTAATGTTGGTGGATGAACTACTACCATGAAGATTGAAACTCAAAGTTACCATTGAAACTTTCTTTTAACCTCTACCAAGGTAAAACCCCAAAACTTAGGGTTTCTTCTTGGTTAAAATCTTGTATTCTTAGTGTTGGGAGCTCAATGTTGGAGCTACATAGGTTGTATTGTATCTATTTTTAGTAGATATAAGTTTAAAGATCACATTTTTCTCTCAAAAGGTTTATCCACGGTTTTTGGGGCAGCAATGTTTTTTGAGTTGTTGTCCAGATCTTGTAAAAATCGTAATAAATCGCTCGTAGATTGGTTTGAGGCATGTAATAGTCTCTGGAACTGTTGAGATGTCCTGTACAAAATGTTTGTTTTGAGAAAGAGTTGATTCAGACTATAAGTAGGTCGAAAATCGGGTAACAGAACCCAGTTTTATGACAGGATATCAAATCTTCGTATAAAATTAGTCTTAAATACATTTAGGGTGATTCTTGATATTTTGAAAAGGTCAAAGGGTTGTATAAATATTTCATTTAGAGTTATTTCATTAATTTGGTTATTATACATGGTTTGTATAGGTAGCAAGAAGATTGCGGTTGTTGGATGAAAACTAGGTTTAATATAATCTAGCAAATGTGAGTTGAAGTTGCTTTGTGAAAACTATGTACATGCCAAAAATGCTCATTTTGAAGTATTAACATGTTTTACTTGTTATTTATCAAATGTGTGGGTACTTGGCGAGTTTTGCATATTTGGTTTTATAAATAATGTAAAATGCTTATCGTGAGTTTTTGGACATCTTGATAAATAAAACATATGTTTGGGTTCTTTTGATGATTCATCTCATAAAATGAAGGTCATTTAGTGTTACTGCATTTTGGTGTATTTGATTTATAAGTCGTTGGAAAATACATTTATTGTATTGTGAGACATTTTGAAAATATGTGCGTATGATTTCATCTAGAAAATGGATTGTCTCAACCAATGTTGTTTTTTTTGACTAATTACCTAAGTGTTGAGTTGTTGAGCTTTTGCTCGGTTTCGACTAAAATGAGTCTTGAGAACACTTATCTAGTTTAAAATTGTTATATGTTGGGCTTTTGGAGTTATAAAAATTTATAGCATATCTAATTATAAAATTTGCATGCGTTTAGTGTGTTGGTCATTCATTTAGGAGTCGAGTAAATTAGAATGAGTGCAATCGATCCATAGGTGTTGAAGTCGGTCTTACATTGGGATAGTCTTCCTTTTTTGTAACTAGAACCATTCATAGGCCCATCAGGTGATACAGAGAGGATTTCGAGAATCGATAGCTAACGAGGTTCTTGTTCAATATTTGGAAACGAAGAAAAAAGCACTCCAAAGAATTCCGAAAATTGGCATCGAAAAGATTACGATGGAAATCAAAGAAGAAATCGAAAAACAAACAACAGAACAAAATGCAGATTATCATGCAGGTATACCCACATGAAGGGTCGCATTACACACTGTTTGCTTTCTTTCTGTCGTGTCATGCAACCATCACATGGATTACCATCCACATATCCATATCCACTTTCCAACAATATGAAGTTTCCTTAATTATTAAATTTTTTTATTATCTTTGGTTTCCTAAATTAATTAGTAGTTTAATTAATTGGTTAAGATTAGTTTTAAATGTAAGTTTAATAATTATCTTTTCCTAATTAAGTTTAATTTATTTTTCATGGTTTAGATTATAAATAGGGTTCAATGTTTTCATTATTATACAAGTTTTTTTATCAATAAAATTATTCTTCTCCTTGAGAGTTTTAAAAGTGTTCTCTTATTTTCTTTGAGTTTTACAAACCATAAGTCTCAACCCAAAAAGGGTTTAGACGCTTGTATCCTCCCGCAAACCTACGTTTCGTCATCGGGGGACATAAACTTTGATTTACTATTTGTTGGTGCCAATAGCCATTGATCCTTAGCGCGAGTTCGTAGCTAGGATTATTGGGGGCCATAAACTTTGATTTACTATTTGTCGGTGCCAATAGCCATTGATCCTTAGCGTGAGCTTTCAACTAGGATCATCGAGGACCATAAACTTTGATTTATTATTGGTCGGTGTCAATATCCATTGATCCTTAGTATGAGCTCTTAACATTGAAAAGTGGCTTACTTATGTATTCCGTCACAATAAATGGTAAATCGGGTCTCCCTTTTTATCTTCGGATATTTTATACCCTTCCAAGGGTAAGCGCGGATTAATTTTTTATAGGATTTGATTAATGTTGTGTTTCCTATTTTTATGTTTATAAGATTAGGTTGTGCGGATTAATTTTTTATAAGCTTTGTTGTGTTTCCTATTTTTATGTTTATAAGATTTGGTTGTGTGAGTATTGGGTTTTAGCCTCACGTTAAATGAGTATTTTGGTTAAAGATACTTCATCACGAAAATGATAGTTTTGGAATGATGTTGCCTTTATGATATGATCATTCAATTTGAGAAATTATTATTTAAATAAGCAGTATTTCGGTTTTTACCATTTTATAATTATGATAAAGACTCTTGAACTCACTAGGCGTAAAACCTAACATTTTTCTTTGTCGGCATATGCATCAGGTCCGTGGGAAATAGTACTAGCAACAACGTATTGAGATAAGTGCTAGATAGTTGCACGTGAAAGTTTTCGCTTATCATTGGCGTCCTCCGCATTTGGAGATGACTAAATTTATTGAGTCATAGTACACCCGACCTTATCTTAGTCTTTATATAAGGCTTGGTGTATTCTTTAATGATGTTGATTTTAAATTTGGTATTTTGTGGTAATTCTAGTATTGAGTTATGGTATGAGATTTATTGTAACACCCCGCTCAGCGTGGTAAGAGACGAAAGATGCCACAATAGATTCACAAGCTTCACACAAGGTTTATCATCATGGATTATCTTTAGTTCTTCCATCTCTGTCGAGAACAAAGAAAATCTAGGCTGAGTTTAATGCTCAGTGAATGGATAATAACAATTAACCAAGTTATATGAGATAATAAGTTCAAAAGGAATTCATTATCATTAAGTGATAAACCAAAAGAAAGTTAAGCAACAAATGACCCAAAGGCATATCAAGGGTCCAAAGACCAAACCGTATCACGAGGATACGTTGTTCCCAAAGGATGATCAGTCCATTCGGGCGTCAGTGAGGAAAGGGATGCGAGCACAACACAAGCAATCCTCTTCGTGGATTTAACCACGACCACAATTATTATCCGATAACGGTTCCTAGGATCGATCCATACGCCCTTTAATTGACCGGTACCAAGTCAAGTCAATATACCATTGAGGACGCCATGATAGTTTTAGCCACCATGGAAGCATCTCAATACCGATGCTCCCAATATTGAGTCTATAGGAAAAAGTTCACAAACGATACCATTTCACAAGTCAAGTGATCAATATTCAAAAATTCAAATAAGAGTGTACATCAAATTTTGGAGAGAAAGAAAGTTCCATAATATTACCAAACTTAAAGGGAATTTGGAATTAACGTATTCGGATTAGGAAGCCTTATACAAATGGCTATCCCTATGTCAAGTAAAGTATGATATCCGTACCTTAACCGAATTGGAATTAACGCGCGATCAAATGGAGTTCACGATTAAGTTTGCCTCGCCTGTGTGCCTAATGAATATGTAAACGGGTTATTATTCGCAAGACATACAAACCATAACATACTATTCTAATAGAGTTACTTAGGTCTTAATGACCTTAAAGCAATTTAGACTTTAAGAAGAACAACTATGTTGGGTCACCGATGATTTGGTGATGAACCACCTTCCTTCGTATGATTGATTTTTTATAGATACTTTTGAAGGTCTGAAATATGCTTCAAGTATTGGAAAGTCAAAGACTATCCAATCAAGGGTTGTACATCAAAAAGTGGAATTTTGGATGTATCAACTAACTTCAATATTCAGATCAAATTGCCAAAGTCAAGATTGGGTCACCAATATAGTGGGTCACCAATGGTATACTTTTAAGTCATTAAGTGGGTCATCAATACAAGATGAGGTCATCAAGTTTGTACTCATGCTCACCGACACTATTATCTTGGTCACCGAAATTGCAGGTATCAATTTTAAAGTTGTGATATCAAGTCACAAATACAAGGATGTACACTTTCAACACTTAGTGAAAAATAAGTTCACTAAGCAATGTGTACACTTATCAACTCCAGCCTTACAAGGTACCCACCGATGTGATACATAGGTTCATGTATCACTTAGCAATTTTCAAGAGATAAGTTCTTGACTCACAACAAATGCAAGACACGTGGGCAGCAAGAACTTAGGCATTAAACCTTAAATAAAGACATTCTCTTTTATTCTTATAAAAGGGATGTTTGGCTTTTAGCTAAAAGGTTTGATGGGACTTCACAGAGCATGAAGAAAAAAAGATAAAGTTATCTAACATTACGTGCTACAAAGAATGGTTCATCCATTATTCTAGTACAAAGGGAGTGGCCTCTTCCTTTGTCCAGTAGATACACTTCCAGCTAATGAATCCTTAACAGCTGTCCACATGCATCCCATGCATGGGCACTATAAAAGGAGATGAAGTCCTTCCCATAAATCTCACGCTTTCAACAAATCTTCAAAGTGATTATTTGTTTGATTCCTTCAATCCTGTGTGTTATAACAGTCTTGTTTTAACTTCCTTAGTGTATAAGTTAATTACTGTTATCTGTGTGTTTAGTTTGTTAGAATAGTGTGTCTATTCTTTTCCGCAACAAACTTCTGTGTGTGAATTTTTAATATTTATATTAAAAAATTTAAAAAGAGTATATTCTGTGTGTTTGTATTCAACCCCCCCCCCCTTCTACAAACCCTCACTTGCTTAGCCATCTCCCTTTGGGGACTAACAAGTGGTATCAGAGCAGTTGGTTTAATTCAATAAACCAGATCTGTGATGGCTACTACTTCAAATGTTGATGGTACTTTGCAGACCTCCTCCAGTAGTACATATGATTTAGGATCCTTGGCCAAACCTCCAAGGTTTAACCCAAGTAACTTTGGGTTATGGAAAAATCGTATGCTACTATTCTTGGAAGGGATCGATTGCAGGTATCCCAACATTCTCAGTGAGGGACCTATTATTCCTAAAATACAGGCTCGCTTTGGCCCACAGAAAGACGCTGAAGGAAAAGACATAGAGTCAGATGATGAAAGGAGTGATAAAACTGGCAGATATATCATCAAACCTTCAAACAAATTTAGTGAAGATGATAAACGCCTAGTTGCTCTAGACACTAAAGTCAAATATGCTCTTGCTGTATCTCTTCCTGATGAAGTGTATCACTCTCTTCTTAACCTTTCCACTGCAAAAGAAATGTGGGACACTTTGAGTGTCTTATATGAAGACACCAAAGAAGTCAAGAAATCTAATAGGATCTGTCTTGTTATAAAGTATGAACTTTTCTCCCATGAAAAAGGAGAATCTCTCTCCACCTGCTTTAATCGTTTTAACTGTCTTCTCAATGATATTAAAGTTCTTGGTCGTGTTTATGATAACAAAGAAGTTCACAAGTTCATGGATTGCTTCCCAGACTTCTGGGAAACCATATGTACTTGTATTAAGCAAACCAAGAACTTAGAAACAATGCCTTTAACTGCTCTCTATGGAACTCTTCTCCATTATGAACAAACCAAGAACCAGAGAAAATCTCTTATAAAAGATATCAAATCTTAATCTGTTGCTTTAATAGGTGATTCAAAATCTTCTTCTTGTGTTCCGAGGATCACCTATCCTTCTTCTGAATCTGAAAACGATATTAAGGAAGATTCTTCTCATCTATCAGATGCATACTATAGTGTTGCTGATGATGAAGGAGAAGAATCAGCCATTGACATACTTTCTGATAGTATGGAAATAATTGCTGGAAACCTTAACAATAAAAGATTTTCTTCAAACCGCTCTAAATTTCATAGAAAACCTTTTTCTCAAAAACCCTCTTCTGACAAAGCAAATGAAGAATGCTTCAATTGTGGAAAGAAGGGTCACTTTGCTTCTGAGTGCAGATCAAAAGCTTCCTCTAATCTCAAATCTTCTTCTTCTTATGGCCATGACTTCTCCAAATCAGCTTCTAGGAAGCCTGAAGAGAGAAATAGCCATTATTCTAAAAAAAATCATGAATCAAAAGAAACCTCTAGATATAACAAACACAAAGCTAAATATAAGAGGGAAAAAGAAAGAAACCAAAGTAAAAGTAAAACTTTGGTTGCTAAGGCTCATTGCTGGGAGGATGAGAAAACTTTTGAGAGTGAGAGTGAGTATGTCACAAAGTGCCTCATGGCCGAAATCGATGAGTTGGAAGACATGGAAAAGTCACTCTACACTGCTCTTGTCTCTGCTGAGGGATCTGCTTCAGGAACAAAGCCCCAGGTACATCCCTTTACCTTTCTCTCTGATGATCAAAAGGTTGATGCCTTTGATTCCTTAACCATTGACTTTTGCAATTTAAAGGATCAAAAGGAAAAAGCTGACATGCACATTAAATCTTTAAATGATCAACTTCTATCCTGCTTTTCTAAACTCAAGGACTTTGATAAAATGAAAGCTGATCTAGAAAACCTAAGGTATTTAAATGATAGTCTTTCTGAAGAGAAAACAAAGATATCCAATACTCTTGAAAAAGAACAGGAGGTTCTTTCTAAGTGGACTAAATCTTCAAAAAATTTAGAAAAAATTCTTCTAGATCAGATCTCTTGTAAGGACAAGTCTGGACTTGGATATGGAAAAGATGATCCTCAACCTTCCGACCTTCCACTTCCATCATCTGAGTGTCAAGGCTTTCCTGTTGGTTTCTTCTCTGATGACGATGATGATCTTTTAGATTACTCATCTGAGGATTCTACTTCTGTCCATTCTATAGATTTGCTAGACATGCTAAAAGTAGAGTCCAATGCCAAAAAGTTTGGAGTCTTTGTCAAAGCTAAAGAATTCTCTCCTGAGTCTTCGAAAGTTTCAACTCTTCCAAGCTCCTTTTCTTCTCCCAAACCCATTCAAAGTTTTTAAATTCTCTTCATGAGTCGAGGTACTCCCATGAGCAGTCAAATGTTCCTGAGTATCCTTCTCCAAAATGATTTTCTCCTCAAAAGAAAATTTTTTCTAAATCAAAGTTTTAATCTAAAAGGAAATCTCAAATAGTTACTGATCTTATTCCTCGATCAATAAACTTGAAGAAATCAAGAAATCCTGGTAAAGGCATTCTTGGGCCAAGACCAGGTGTCGGTCACCCCTCCTCTTCTCAGTCATCAACTTCTGTTCAAAGTTTTGATGATATGGATTTTAAAAGGGCCTTTTCTTTAAAGAAGTGCTATAATTGTGGCAATACTCTTCATCTTGCTAAAAATTGCCCAAAAGATTTGGATCTTCGCAGAAATAAAATGCCTTCTAATCCTAAAGGACCCACTTCAAAATGGGTACCAAAAGTCTAAATTTGTTTTTGGGTGCAGGTACCAAACAAAGATCATATATGGTACATGGACAGCGGTTGTTCAAGACACATGACCGGAAACAAACTTCTTCTCTCTAACTTCTCAAAAGAAAAGGGACAAACTGTTTCCTTTGGAGGAAATGGAAAGGGGTCACCAAAGGATATGGTACCATATCAAATGGAACCATCACTTTTTCTAAAGTAGCTCATGTTGAAGGGCTAATGTACAATCTTCTAAGCATCAGCCAAATATGTGATTTTGGTTATAAGGTCATGTTTCAGCTGTGTGTGTGCTTGATATTTGATGTGCAGAATAAGATTGTACTAGCAGGAACCCGACTAAACGATGTATACATAATCAACATGAAGGAAAGTGAAATTGGAGAAGTTGTGTGTCTCCTCTCTCAAGAACTAGCCAAACAAAGTTGGTTGTGGCATAAAAGGTTCTCTCATCTAAACTTTAAAACCTTGAATAAACTTTCCAACAAAGAGTTGGTTGTTGGAATGCCAAAAATAGTTTTTGAGAAAGAAAAGCTGTGTGGAGCATGTGAAAAAGGAAAACTCACCAGAACTTCCTTTAAAACAAAACAATGCTCGTCTATCTCTCAACCTCTTCAAATGCTTCACATGGATCAGTGTGGTCCAGTAAGCACACCTAGTCTAGGTGGTAAAAAGTATATGCTAGTAATCGTTGATGAATTTTCTAGATATACTTGGGTGTTCTTTCTAACACAAAAGTGATGCTGCTGAAGAAATCATCAGGTTTACAAGAAAGATTGAAAATATGAATGGTAAACTGGTGAAGTCTATCAGAAGTGATAATGGCACAGAATTCAAAAATGCTGCTCTGGAAGATTTCTTTTACCTAAAAGGAATCTCTCAGAACTTCTCTGCTGTACGTACTCCTCAACAAAATGGTGTTGTTGAAAGAAAGAATCGGACGTTGTGTGAAGCTGGAAGATCAATGCTGAGTAAATCCAAGTTGCCAACCTATTTTTGGGCTGAAGCAGTTAACACCGCATGCTTTACTCAAAATAGGTCAATCATTGTCAAAAGGCATGACAAGACTCCTTATGAGGTTTTCCATGGTAGAAAACCTGCAGTTGATTTCTTCCATGTATTTAGCTGTGCTTGTCACATGCCAAATGACAGGGAACAACTTGGAAAATTTGATCCAAAGTCTGATGATGGAATTTCATGGGCTATTCTCTCTCCTCAAGAGCCTTCAGAATCTACAACCTGAGAAGACAATGCATAGATGAATCCATGCATGTGAAGTTTGATGAGTTTGAAACATCTTCATTATCTTGTAATGAAGAAGAACTAAATCTATGGATAAACTCATGTGTTGGTGAAATTTCATCTTCCTCTCAACTCAATACTTCAGATCAACAAGATAACAATCCTTCTCAGACTTCCATAAACACCACCTCATCTACAGAACCCTCTCTTTCTTCTCCACCTCCTGAAACTAACTCTACAGGAGATCTTACCCACCAGAACACCATATCTCCCACTAACCTACCCTTACCATCTCAAATTCCTACCTCATCCTCTTCTCTACCTCCTCCCTTGCCTCCTGCACTAAAGTGGACCACGGATCATCCAATAGATCAAATCATAGGTGATCCTCAAGTTGGTGTAAAAACAAGAAGAGGCATAAGCAACCTATGCTTATACGTCAACTTTGTTTCTATTGTTGAGCCTAAGCTGATAAATGAAGCCCTAGCTGATCCTAGCTGGGTAATTGCCATGCAAGAAGAACTCTCACAATTTGAGAGAAACAAAGTTTGGAAGTTAGTTCCTCGTCCATCCAACAAAACCATTATTGGAACAAAGTGGGTGTTCCGCAACAAGATGGATGAAGAAGGAACTGTCATAAGAAACAAAGCAAGGTTGGTTGCTCAAGGATATAGGCAAGAGGAAAGAATTGATTATGATGAAACTTTTGCTCATGTTGCCAGATTGGAAGCTATCCGAATATTTCTTGCCCATGCAGCTTACAAGAATTTTCGGGTATTCCAAATGGATGTCAAAAGTGCCTTCCTTAATGGTGAACTAGTTGAAGAAGTGTATGTAAAGCAACTACCTGGGTTTGAAGATCCAGTCCATCCATATCATGTGTATCGGCTAGATAAAGCTCTGTATGGACTGAAGCAAGCTCCTCGTGCCTGGTCAGACTATCTTCTTAAAAATAAGTATATACGAGGCAAAGTTTACAATACTCTCTTCTTCAAGAAATCACAAGGTAATATCATTCTTGTTCAAATTTATGTTGATGATATTATTTTTGGAGCCACCGATGAATTCTTGTGTGATGAGTTTAGCTCCCTCATGCAAAAAGAGTATGAAATGAGTACGATGGGGGAGTTAACCTTCTTTCTTGGTTTGCAAATAAAATAGTCTCCAGAAGGTATTTTCATTAATCAAAGTAAATACATTAAAGATCTTCTGAAAAAGTTTCAACTTGATACTTGCTCTAACATGAAAACTCCTATGGCTCCTCCTCTTAGAATCTTTTCTGATCCTGATAGTGCTTCTGTTAATTTTACAAATTATAGAGGCATGATAGGATCTCTTCTCTATCTTACTGCAAGTAGACTTGATATTATGTTTGCTACTTTTCTGTGTGCTCGATACCAAGCAAATCCTAAAGAATCACATCTGTCTGCTGTGAAAAGGATTTTTCGGTATTTAAAAGGTACCATAAATCTGGGTCTTTGGTATCCCAAAGACTCAGGTTTCGATCTCATCAGGTACTCTGATTCTGATTTTACAGGTTAAAAAATAGACAGAAAAAGTACAACTGGAAGTTGCCAATTACTTGGTGGAAAGCTTGTGAGATGGTCAAGTAAGAAACAACATTCGGTGTCTACTTCTACAGCTGAAGCAGAATATGTGGCTGCTGGAAGTTGTTGTGCACAAATATTGTCGATGAAAAATCAGCTGTGTGATTATAATAAGATCTTCTCAAATATCCCAATATTGTGTGACAACTCAAGTGCAATAGCCATTGCCAATAATCCGGTGCTTCATTCAAGATCTAAGCACATTGATATTAGGTATCACATTATAAGAGATCATGTCTCTAAAGGTGATGTGGAACTTCATTTCATTCCCACTGATTATCAATTAGTTGATCTGTTCACAAAGCCCCTTGATGAAGCAAGGTTCAAGTTCCTCATCGGTGAATTAGGTATGATAAATATAGACTAACATATATATATTTATATATTATATATGTTATATACTATATAATTTATGTATATTATATATATGTTATATATTTATATAAATGTATGTTTTATATATATCTATATATATCATATGTATATATATTATATACACTTATGTATATTATATATATATATTATATATTTATAAATATATATGTTATATATATAAAAACAAAAAAAAACAAAAAAAAAATATAATATATATATATATAGAGTCGGTGAGAGTACTCACCGACGTGGCACCCTTTTTATCTCTCTCTTTCACCTTCTCTCTATATTTAAACCCTAACCCTAAAAATGATTCACCGACACCATCTTCCCATAGCCACCAGCCACCGACGGTGTAACCACCATCAATCCAGCCACCGACATCACTTTCCGACATCACCATTGACGCTGACGTCACTTTCCGACGTGCACATACCGACCGACATCGTCCGACTCTAGCCACCGAGGTCGCCCTCCAAGGCCAGCCACCGACGTCACCCACCTCACTATCCATCCACCGAGAACCACCCACCGACGTAGACATCCACCGACGTCGCCGGCGTCATTCGCCGTGATCCCCTTGTCTCCGACGTGTCACTTTCCAACGATCCACCGAGGGCACACCCACCAACGTTGTTCTCGCCATCCACCGAGGTCACACATCACCACCATCTAGCCACCGACGTCATACCTATCACCCACCAACGTTCTTCCTAGCCTCACATCCACCGACAGTCACCCTCTCTATCTAACCACCGATGGCTACCCTCTCTCGAGCCATCGACAGTCACTCACTGTGCACCTAACCACCGACACTGTGCACCTAGCCACCGACGTCATACACTCACCGAGGTAATCTCTAAAACCCTTCATATTCTTTAACCCTTTAAAGATAACCCTTTGTTTACCAATCTTGGTGAGCAAGATTCTTTGAACTTATCCCTAATGACATCATCAACGTCATTAGTGTCAGAAAGCATGCGCCGAATTCAACCCTGAAACTCTTAGAATTTTGACCTTTCAATCACCACAAGTCATCATTGTTTTTGAAAGTTGAAATTTCTCTCCTATATAACCGTTTCCCCCCACTTTCACTTACCTTCTTTCTCGCCTTCTTCTTCTCCATATTTCTCTAAAAAACAAACCTGCAACTTTCAAGAGTATCCATGGCGTCTTCCACCATCTCTCCTTCAAAATCACCCAAGGCTTCTGAAGAACAAACTCTCACCTTTGGATCACTCTCCTTCCCTGCATGCAACTATTTTGGACGTATTGGAACTGACAATACTCATCCTGAGTATAATGATGTTTGTTGGTTCCTTCAAAGATGCCCTCTCCAATATGCACTCACTGCCAAACCAAAGATGAGTAAGTTTCTCCTAGGAAACTTTTGGTTATCATGCACATTTGATGCTTCATCAGATCAGATTTTGGCATCTGTTCTTAGCAATGATGAACATGATGTGGTCTTCGATGTTGAAGATGTTCGTCGCATTCTCAGGCTTCCTGCTTATGAATCTTATGAGACTTTCCCTCTTGGAAATGAACACCAAATGGTGATGTCTGTTATGAACTACATTGAAGAAAAGAGGGGCTCAAAATCAAAGGGTCCAGGTACTTTGCTCAGAAAGAATATGGGAAGCATTTGGAACTTTCTATCTGCTCACCTTATTCTTTGCTCGAGCAAGAAGACAGGTGGTTCTGATCAGTCATATTCACAAGTAACAGAATTGGCTCATGCTCTGATCTTTCAAAGAAGAATAGACTTTGCAAGTTATTTCTTCCATGAAATGATATCATCCTTCTCCACTCTTCGACGTCCTCAGGTACACTTCCAACGACTCTTCTCACTTATTATTAATGAAAAGTTGGCTGATAAACTTGAGACAAGGGATGATATTTTATATGATCTCCCTCTTCATCACGTGGTAAATCAAATAATGAAAAAGAGAGTCTTGGCATCAGACAACCCTCTTCGACCTGCTATGATTGAGTTTGCAAGGAATGCAACTCTTTTATGGGGAGAAAATGAACCCAGACTTCAAAGACCTTCAGGTATGTCCTCTATCTCTACTGCACCCCGAGTAACTGATGTGCCCAAATCTCAAAAGAGATCCAAGGCGTCGGGCACATCTACTTCCGCACCCACCGATGTTACGAAGCCAGAAGAACCTTTGGCTTCTACCCAAGCACCAAAATCCCAAAAGCGGAGACACTCAAAAAGCCCCCCAAAGACTTCGTCAAAGAAGTCTAAGGGTACCCAAAGGGTCTTATCACAAAGGCCACCTGCTGACTCCCAAAAGTCAGTAAGTGTTGAAAATATTCTTACTCGACCCAAGGAGCAGTTAAACCATCCCAGCTCCTCCATGCCCTCTCAAAAGGACATGGTTGTACAAATGGACATCCCTATTATTCCTTCAGCAACTTTTTCCTTAGTTGATGAAGAAGACTTGGAGTCTCCCATCCAAGATACCTCTTCTCCACCCCCTGAGCTCTCACAGCTCCTTTTCCACATTCCACATGAGAATGCATCACAACAGGTGCATTTGATGGAGCATCCCACTTTACCGATTTTTTACTTTCCGACACTACACCTTGGGCACGTACGTCTCTCGTACATGACAAGGTTGTGGAGGAACCCATTATTGAGGAACCCATTATTGAGGAATCCCCTCATAGACACTCTTCTACGCATGTCTCCCCCACATCTCCTAAATCCCCCCAAGAAAATCTACAGGTTTGGTGGATTATTCCTCAAGTGATGATGAAGATGATCAACCACCAAAGCCTCAACCATCTGCTCCCATGTCTTCTCAACAAGGAGATGATCTTATCAATGCTTTCACCAGTTTCACTCGTGACACCATCCGCAGGGTGGAAGCTCTGGAAGATCAAGCAACTAAAGAAATGGAAAGAATGGCCTCTCTTTCTTCTGATCTTAGATCTAGCATCGAGGAGTTGTCGGTGACTCACCCAACTCTAATGACATGTTTAGATCTCCTACACTTGGATATCCTTGGTCTTCAGCAAGGGTTTCTCTCCAGCCAAGATTCTGTACTTTCTTCTATTAGAGGTCTTCAAAGTGCCTCCACTCAGCAAGCCACCAATATTTCTACTATCCTTAACAATCAGAAGGCAATCCTGGAGTCTCTTGCCACTCTTCATACAAAAGTTGACAAGATCCCAACTTCTTCTCCCACAGTCGAGCTTGATGTGGGTGATTCTTTCTTTCAAGATAAAGATAGATTTGTACTTCAAAGGCTTGAAAGGGAGATTGATACTGGGAATTCTGATATGGAAAGGGTCAAGGAGTTTCTCTCTTCAGTGGGTTTCAAAGGTTCAACCACTAAGGGGGAGAAAAATAAGAAGGCTACTGCTACTGCTCATAAAGCCGCCGACCCAGCCACCGATGCTCCCACCACCACTCCAGCCACCGATGTTGTGGCAGCCACCGACGTGGCACCTCCAGCCACCGATGGTGGTGTGGTCACCGTGGCCACGGTCACCAACGTGACCCCTCTGGTCACCGAGGTGACTCCTCACGTGGTCACCGCTGTCACTGACCCCCTGGTCACCGAGATACCTGAAGCAGCTGTTGAGGGGGGGAGTGTCAGTGCTCGATCCCTTGAAACTGAAGAAGAGAAGAAAAGAAGAGAAAAAGCCAAAGGAAAGAAACCTCTCTCTTTTGAAGAACAGCAAGAAGAGAAAAAGAAAAAAAAGAGAATAAACAGAGGTCCAGAAGCTGACACTCTGAGGTTGCAGCCTACTCCATTACTCACCGACCCTCTTGGGGTAATCCTAACTGAAGCAGAAAGGGAAGAAGCTATTAGAGCTCAGACGAATGTACTCAAGCTGGCTCAAGACGAGGCCACCCATGCCATGGTAAAAGATGCACTTCAAGCTCAGAAAGATGAGCTTGAGAACATAAAGAAAAAATCTGAAGCGGTGAAAATGGTTGATGAAGCTAAGAAGACTAAAGAAGTGGAGTGGTTCAAGAGAAGATTGAAAACAAGAAAGGATGAGTCAAAGATTATCAGTGCCACCATCCAACCTCCAACCAAAAATTCTCCCAAGTTACTTGTCACCCTCAAGAGAGCCGACACTCTCTCAAAGGTTTATGAAGTTGAATGGTTGGAAGTTCTTGGAGTAACAGAATGGATGGAGGTTGGTAAGTGTATCTCTAAGAGCAAGAGCAAATACAAGGAGCTGGTACTTAACATTCTCAGAAAATTCTTCATTAAAATGCTCAACATTCAAAAGGAGAATGATATTCTTGTGACATGTATTGAAGCACAGCAAATGTACCTTATTCAACAAGGTCTTAAGGGAGAGGTCTTCACAGCTCCTAAAAACAAAAAAAAGGGACATTTTGTCATGCTTCATGAAAGAGGCATCAAGATAAATGCTTCGAGTATAGATCTTTACATTCCTACTCCTATTGCTTACCCGGAGCAAACTCTGCTGACTACACCTGAGCTTGGGGTTTTCTTTGAGGACATCTTTGGAAACATTGGTTTCTTCAGAGCCTCTGACATCCCAAGGGCTCACAACTCGTTTCTCTCTGCAATTCTTGGTGTACCTCCAATTGATGATCATGGGATCACAAGACTCATTTTGGATGAACTCAAAAAAAGAGAACCCTTCGATACTTGATTGATTACACTTGATAGTATGAACTTTCTTAATCATGTACTTTGTGTGTTGTACAATGTTGTGTTTTGATTAATAAAAGTTCATATTTTTCTTCTTCAAAAATTCTTGTTCATATCCTTATTTTTTCTGCTCATATTTATACTTATACTGTATATACTCATACTCGGTTAAATATATATATATATATATATATATATATATCCGAGTCAAAAAAACCCAAAAGAAATAGAAAGGGTCAAAAAGTATTCTTTTCTAACTTACAGGTATCATCATCAAATAGGGGGAGATTGTTGGGTCACCGATGATTTGGTGATGAACCACCTTCCTTCGTATGATTGATTTTTTATAGGTTCTTTTGAATGTCTGAAATATGCTTCAAGTATTGGAAAGTCAAAGACTATCCAATCAAGGGTTGTACATCAAAAAGTGGAATTTTGGATGTATCAACTAACTTCAATATTCAGATCAAATTGCCAAACTCAAGATTGGGTCACCAATATAGTGGGTCACCGATGGTACACTTTTTAAGTCATTAAGGTATTGGGTCATCAATACAAGATGAGGTCGTCAAGTTTGTACTCATGGTCACCGACACTATTATCTTGGTCACCGAAATTGCAGGTATCAATTTTAAAGCTGTGATATCAAGTCACAAATACAAGGATGTACACTTTCAACACTTAGTGAAAAATAAGTTCACTAAGCAATGTGTACACTTATCAACTCCAGCCTTACAAGGTACCCACCGATGTGATATATAGGTTCATGTATCACTTAGCAATTTTCAAGAGATAAGTTCTTGACTCACAACAAATGCAAGACTCGTGGGCAACAAGAACTTGGGCATTAAACCTTAAATAAATACATTCTCTTTTATTCTTATAAAAGGGATGTTTGTCTTTTAGCTAAAAGATTTGATGGGACTTCACAGATCATGAAGAAAAGAAGATAAAGTTATCTAACATTACGTGCTACAAATAATGGTTCATCCATTATTCTAGTACAAAGGGAGTGGCCTCTTCCTTTGTCCAGCAGATACACTTCCAGCTAATGAATCCTTGACAGCTGTCCACATGCATCCCATGCATGGGCACTATAAAAGGAGATGAAGTCCTTCCCATAAATCTCACGCTTTCAACAAATCTTCAAAGTGATTATTTGTTTGACTCCGACAATCCTGTGTGTTATAACAGTCTTGTTTTAACTTCATTAGTGTATAAGTTAATTACTGTTATCTGTGTGTTTAGTTTGTTAAAATAGTGTGTCTATTCTTTTCCGCAACAAACTTCTGTGTGTAAATTTTTAATATTTATATTAAAAAATTTAAAAATAGTATATTCTGTGTGTTTGTATTCAACCCCCCCCCCCCCCCCCCTCCCTTCTACAAACCCTCACTTGCTTAGCCATCTCCCTTTGGAGACTAACAAACTAGATACAAATTCGGAACTTAAACGCAACTTTAATCTTATACGGTTACATTCCAACAGCTTCTGTCCCTCTTCTTTTTGACCATTTTTACCCAACTTAGAGGTCAATCTAGATTCTATAAATAAATGGAAGTTATAGAATAAAATCTTATGAGTCTATTGGCTTTGGAATCAACACATTTGCATTATCCATCTATGAAATATGGCTTAAACAAAACAGCAGTTCTGCTCCCGTATAAACAGCAACAGCCCTATAAACTCACTGTTTTGAGCCACTTAGAATCGCAATTGGGTTCTTGACTCTTCATAACAGTTGTATTCTATGGTAAGCCCTTTCCATCTGCAAAATATGAGCTTATTTGGACGTACGGTTTGAGAGTTACGCATCGTCAAAGTACTGGACATAGGGCTGTCCAAAATTCCAATTTCCATCTTTTTCACCAATTCATTTTTATGATCCAATCTTCATATTTTGCAACACTTAAATACTTCAAATCATACCTAACATACTAAAAACTACAACGGAGCTTAATGGTTAAGACCTTAAGCTTAATCACACAATTTTGCTATTTTAGATATTTAACTGAACACTTAGTGTGCGATTAAGCTTATACATCCAACTTGACCTTATTGAATCCACAAATTTACCCTTTTTCTTTCTATAACAATTTTAGCTAATTCAACCATCCAAAACATGTATTTAACTACAATTTGCAATACATATTCTTATAATAAACATCTAAACAATTATAAACCAACTTCATAAATCCTGGCATAAACAACTTAATAAAAATGAAAGATATTTATACCTTTAAGAAGGATTCGAAGAGAGGACTCCGAATTTGAGATTGTTAGCTTAATTCCTTCAACAATTTGTGGGAATTTCTAGAGAGAAGAAGAGTTTTAGAGATAGAGAAATGAAAGGCGGTGATCTGATGATGTAGAAGAAGATAAATGAAATTGCTCTATAATTCAATATAATAATTCCTTTTTATAATTATTGAAGGTTTAGACATTTGGCGGTTTTAATCCTTCAAGTCTAGATTATTAACTTTATGCCCAACTAGGCATAAACTTAACATCTTAAGTTAAGTTTAGTTTCACTTTATACATGTATGACCCCTTGTTTGATATTTCGTTACAACTTAGTCCGGGGTACAAGTCGATAATGCATTCAAATTCCCATATAAATCATATACTAGTCGGTAACAAAATCTAGGGTGTTATATTTATTCTGTATTCAATGTATTATTGGAAAATTTTAAATAGTCGCCCTTTCCAAATTTTAGGGTGTTACATTCTCTTTCTAAGGAGCAACCCGGGGGAATCGTTTTCCTTACTCTCAGTGTACTGTTACAATTTGGAGAAGGCTAATCTAGGGACCTAATGGAGGGCGAGAGGGACGAAAGGGCATTGTTTGAGCAGTTCTTTGTCGTCATTGGTTGTGCGATAAAAAAATGTTAAATTGGTTATTTGTTGAATTTATATTTATATTTATATATTCATTTACATTTATATGTAATTCCTCTTTTTCTTTTTTGCAGATTCAATCGTTCGTGAATCACTTATGACCGCTGATTATAACAGATATCGCTCATCTAAGGGTCCCTACTTGGGTACCATATTTTTGGTTGTTGGCATGGATGAAAACAACCAAATATTTCCCATTATGTGGTACTATTGGACAGTGTGACAGAAGCGTTGTGTCATCTTTTTACTGGATCAACTGTTTTATGTCTTAACCAACCTGTGCTTCTTTTATGATTGATATTTTTTTAGTTGCTAATCAAACCACCCAACTTTTAGATAAAACAAATCCCTCGAATTTGCCATCTGAAGTTAGTTTTTATAGACCGGACTTTTTGAAGAACTTTACAAGCCTTCTTTGTGGGAACCATATACCATTATTACTTGTTACAAGACCATAGTAGTTCAAGGTGTATACATGCACTGAGTTCTATTTTGTGTTGAAGCCTAAGGTTGCAAAAACCTAACAACAAGGAGACAACCATCGTTTGATTACAACTTGGGATATCTCTTCGCTTCATGTTCTCTGATTGCAATGGGAGAGTATGGAGAAACAACCTCATCGATCCATATATATATATATACACCTAAAATAATGATGTGATTACTCACATGATGTGACAACTTAGATGACGTGAGTGTTGGATCTATATCCCATGATATTACGCTTGGCGATATGGCTAATGGTACACGATCCCAAAGGGTCACACACGTACAAGCAAATTGACCTCAATCGTATAACCGAATGCGATTCGATTATTTTCAACCCAAATGATTGTCATGCAAATTCTTATTCAGTCAAAATAATAATTTCTTATAATGATATAAAATATATGTTTTATATATTTGAACTTGTGTTCAAGTATAATATGTATTTGATACATATTATTATTTCCTTTGATTTTAATGTGCACTTAATTTGTTATGTGTGACATTAATTATATTACTTTTATATAATTGATATAAAATAAATTTATATAGAATAACTAATCAACTAACTAATAAACATGGTTGGTTTTAGGTTACTTATTAGTTGTTTTCTAAGTATATTGGTTGCTTCCAACTTTTGTAGTTGTTTTCTAAGTATATTGGTTGCTTCCAACTATACTACAAAAGGACATCAAAAATAATAAAATATAAAGGGGACAATGTATGACATGTAAGAAGTATGTTGGGAGGCATGACCTCCCACTCCACTCCCTCTTGAATACGTCTAAACCTATATGGTTTGATGAGTTTTCAATTTTACTATTAATATATAGACATGCTCATACTCTCAATAAATAGGCTTCAAGTTTCCTCTCTAAAATTCAAAGTGTTAGAGACCTTTTAACATGAGTTCTTGAGAGTAAAAGTGAGAAGACATATACTTGGTTTTTATCATCTTAGGTAAAAATAAAAACTACACAAGTTTGGGTTGTAAGGAACTAGCATTCACAAGAGGTTGCTTGATGTGGATCAACTTTGGAGGGAGATTCGGTTTTCTTCTCTACCCGACATCAAAATTCAAGCTTCAAAGGTTGTAGTTCTAAGACTCACTATGGTTGTGTTTTCGTTTTTCAAAGTTCTTTAATGCATGAGATCCTTGTTGGGAGTTTTTATGAAAATCGTTGTAGATTATTTATGCTTCTGTTGCTATCTTTGATACACTTTATTTTAAAGTTGTCTACAAATCCCTTCAGTAGTATCAGAGCCGATCATGCATGGCTTAAAAAACGTTTATCAAGAATATTATTTTTTTGCTATGTTCTTGATCAAAAGAAATGGACACATTTCTTTTGTTAGAAAAGTTATGGATTTTCTTTTGTCCTTGCAATTTTTTATTGCAACCTTTTTTCTTGCATTTTGGTTGTAATAGTTGCTTTTTATATATAAATTGTTTATATGTTGTTTGTGGGTGCATGGCAAGCTTTTTACCCTTTGTGATGAATGTTTGTAATATTATTTCATGGGATTGTAATAATAAGTAGTTTTGTTAATTTTATAGAATGTAAAAATACTAGATTAGATCTATATTTTGTTTTTTTAAAATGTAACAAGACTTGAAGATGGAGCTTCGGATTTCCTTTATCGGATGGCGAGTCAAGTGGGAGCTCAAATATGGTCACGAGATGGCTTGGATATTTTATTGTCCTTTAGGGTTGACTCGGGTTTTTGTTTTGGCTCACAAACCCCGATTAGAAATAAAGCTTTGCCATGCACATGTGTTTTTTTATTTACGTTTTATATATATGTTGATATATATGCGTGGTTGAAATAGGATTTCGCATGCTAGAAAACGTTTTAAAAAATACATAGTAAATTGGAATTTAGTGTAATTTTATAAAAGAAAATTACAACTAAAATGAGTTTTAGTAAAATATTATTTTTAGAACTCATCGTCACTTTAATAAGTTTTGATAAAGTATAAAAATAATTAGCAAACTCTATAATTGGAAGCTTTAATAAAATCGTTTTATTTAAAAGGCTAAAGTTTGGTCGTAACTTGAATTTTATAAAATCGTTTTTTTTAATTCTAAATTCGACAACTGAAATAAGAATTTACTATAAAGATTTGTACGATGATTTTTTAATGCAAGCATTTATCATTGTATGTCATTTTGTGAAATACGATTACTAACGAAATGATAAAATCCCTTTGAATATAAACGTAAGTCAATGCCATCCTTTTTAAAACACACTCACTCGTTACTAGATGATCCTGTGGACAGCGCCCCCCACCAACCACTTGACCACCATGTTACATGTGAGATGGTGTTTCACGCTTCCCATGACAATCATGGGCCGAAGACCATGGTTTTTTTTAAGGACGACTTAGAACTCGATCTTATAAACAGCGCCTCCGTCAATTATAAGAGAAAGTTGGCATAGATGGGATAAACATGCCTAATATAACAAAGTGTTGTCATATGATCCCATAAAGAATTAAGAGTTGCATATGTAATACAATTGGTAATCGTCACCTACCTAAATAACTTAAATTTGTAATCAGTGTCTCCGTCAGTTACAAACGAAAGGGTTTTATGGATCTTAACTTTAATAAAAATTAATAAATTTATAACTTAAGGGAAATTAATTTTAGAGTAAACTACATATTTGGTCCTTATGGTTCATTGGTTATAACACTCCGGGTCCCTAAAGTGAAATATCTATGGCTTGCATCCTCATGGTTTCAATTTTATAACGAATTGGGTCCCTATTTTTGACTCCGTGAGTTTTTGGCCGTTGAACCCCACATGTGCAAGGCACATGATGGGTATTTTGGTCATTTCAGGCATTTCCTTTATTTTACATTTAAAAATAAAAACAATAGGGACCAAAAATGTAAAAGAAAATGTCTGGTAATCTTCTTCTTCCAACCCCCTTTCCCAATCATCCCTACCACCACCATTAAACCTTCTTTCTCTCATCCTCAAGATAAAACCAAAATCTTAAGAAAAATGCCTCCATTCTCTCAATCAATGCCTTTATCAAATGGGTTTTCACACAATCACCACCAAAGCCGCCGCCACCTCTCGTTGATCGGATCTAATCGCGTCTCTCCGGCCATGTGCCACCACCCGTCCCTTCCGCCCAGGACTACCGTCGGACCCCCTGGAGAAACCCACGACCACCCGCCCAAGTTTTGCACTTCGTCGTACAACATCGGACCCCTTATTTCTCTATTCATCTTCTACTTCTTTCCTGACTCGTGACCGCAACCTTCAAAAACCCTAGAACACAAAATCTGCAATGACGGGGGAACAAGAACACAAATCTGCGATGATGGGGGAACAAAAGATGACGATGGTTTTCAGATCTGGGCATTCTCCACCTCCGCCGACCACCATCACAATCGATCTCCAACTTCCGGTAAGAATATCGAGATCTACGACCTCCTTTTCTTCGTCTCGTCTTCTCCTCCTGCATAGATCTGGGGGTTTTTGTATCGAGATCTGGGTTTTTCTTCTTCGCCTCTTCTTCTCCGGTGGCAAGTTCATTTTGGGGGTTATGGTGGTTCGAGGCATCAGGACAGCCGTGGACTTCTGGGAGGGGAAAGTGTTCTTGGTTTAAATATATACTTAACTTTTAGCTTTTCTTGTTTTAAGAACATCTGGGTTTTTTCATAATTAAGAACATCTTGTGTTTTGTATTTAAGTTTGTGGGCTGTTTTATGTTTTTGATTGAGGACTTGATTAGAGCAAGAACCTCATCTTCTGCTATAATGTTCTTGATTAAGGACTTAATTTCCTGATTGAGGACTTAATTTTTTTATTTTATGTTCTTGATTGAGGACTTCATTTTTTTTATTTTATGTTCTTGATTGAGCACTTAATTTTTTTTTATTTTATGTTCTTGATTGAGGACTTAATTTCTTGTGAAATTTTCACTGTGTTCTTGGTGAAATCAAGATGATGATACTTAATTTCTTGATTGAGAACTCAATTTCTTGTGAAATTTTCACAGTGTTCTTGGTGAAATGAAGATGATGATGATGATGAACTTTATTTTATTTTGTTTTTATTTTTTTAATGTAAAACGAAGAAAATTCCTGAAATGACCAAAATACCCATCATGTGCCTTGTACATGTGGGGTTTAACGGCCAAAAACTCACGGAGTCAAAAATAGGGACCCAATTCGTTATAAAATTGAAACCATGAGGATGCAAGCCATAGATATTTCACTTTAGGGACCCAGAGTGTTATAACCAATGAACCATAAGGACCAAATATGTAGTTTACTCTTAATTTTATTATTAAATCAAATTTCGAAAGTACTAAATTAGAACTTTGAAATTTTTGTAGATGGCACCCTCGGCACCTACACCAACACCGATGCTTGGTCTCTCTCTAAGATCCGTCTTGGAAAAAGATAAGCTAAATGGTACGAACTTCTTGGACTGGTACCGTAATTTGAGGATTGTCCTCAAACACGAGAAGAAGTCGTACATTCTCGAGGGACCCGTTCCCGAGGAACCCCCTACCAACACCGCTAAAACCATACGTGATGGTTGGACAAAGCACTTTGACGACTCAAATGAGATCTCTTGTTTTCCAAACCTCCAGAAGGATTTGGAACATTTAGGTGCTTATGAGATTTGATCTCAGTTGAAAGACATGTTTCAACAAGCAAGGCAACAACGCTATGAAACTGTGAACGCGTTTCATGCTTGCAAAAATGGTAAAGGGGACGTCCGTTAGTACTCGTGGTAGAGGGGACCGATTAGAGAGGCTTGGATTGACTATCCCAGTTAAGTTGGTTACGGATTTGATCCTTAACTCACTCCCTAAATCATTTGACCAGTTCATGATGAACTATAATATGAATAATTGGGAGAAGTCTATCTTGGAGTTGCATTTGATGCTTAAGACTGCCGAAAAGAACATTCCAACTAAGGCCTCTCCAATCCTCACTATAAGGAAAGGGAAAATCAAGAAACCCTTTACCACTCCCAAAGGCAACAAATATAAGGGAAAGGGTGAAGGAAAAGTCCCTTAAGTTGCACCTCAAGCCCAAATGCAAAAGAAAGAGAAGGTAGCCAAAGATGCCACTTGCTTCCATTGTAACCAAGTTGGTCATTGGAGGCGTAACTGTCCGGCCTACCTTGCTGAGAAAAAGAATGGCAAGGCTGGTGAGACTAGCCAACAAGGTATCTATGTAATAGAACTATTTACTTTTACTTCTAAATCCTGGGTATTTGATACTGGTTGTGGAACTCACATTTGTAATAATGTGCAGGGGATCAAAAGAAGTAGGAAACTCAAGCCTAATGAAATGGATCTCCATGTCGGCAATGGAGCAAGAGTTGCAATCAAAGCCATAGGATCTTTTGAGTTGTTATTACCTAATGACATGTATTTGATATTAGACAATTGTTGTTTTGTACCTAGTTTAACAAGGAATATTATTTTTGCTTGAAAACTATATCAATCGGGTTACTCTTTTGGATTTAATGATGACAATATTTTAGTTTCCAAAAGTAATATTGTTTATTTTGAGGCACGACCTCATAATGGCATATATGAGATTGATTTGCATGGTTCATGTAATAGTTCTATTTACACCGTAAACACCAAACGGTCTAAGTATGACTTAAACCAAACTTATCTATGGCATTGTCGCCTTGGTCACATAAACAACAAACGCATAACCAAACTTCAAATGTTATATTTAGAGTATTTTGATAATATGCAATTATTTGGTATAAATGATTTTCTAAAACTTACAAATGTTATATTTAGATTTTGACAAAATCCTTTCCAAGAGCCAACCTTTCCAATTCTTGGAAAGGTTGGCTTCCCTTGTAAATACAACAAGCAATCTTTCTACCACTCTCAGGTCCAGCATTGGAGAGTTGTCGGTGACTCACCCAACTCTTAAGACATGTCTGGATCTCCTTCATCTGGATATCCTTGGTCTTCAGAAAGGGTTAATTGCAAGTCATGAATCGGTGGCTTCTACTATCAAGGGACTTCAAAGTGATTCTGATAAGCAAGCCTCCGACATCGCTTCTATTCTTAAAAATCAAGAAGCATTCTTGGAGTCATTTGCTTCCCTTCATACAAAAGTTGATAAATACCCACTTCTCCTCCAACACTTGAGCTTGATGTTGGTGATACATTTTTTAAAGCTGAAGATAGATTCGTGCTTCAAAGAGTTGAAAAGAAGCTGGGTGTTTTGGCCTCCGATGTTGAAAGGGTCAAGACTTTACTCTCTTCAGTTGGTTTCAAGGGATCAACCACTGAGGGGGAGAAAAACAAGAAGGTAGCAGCAACACCACCACCACCAGTCACCACGGTCACCGAGGTGACTCCCCCTTTGGTCACCGACGTGGTCACCGAGAACACGGTAACCGAGGTGACTCCTCCTTTGGTCACCGAGACCAAGGTCACCGACGTACAGGTCACCGAAACATCTGTCAATGAACCTCTAGTACCGGGTAACACTAGGTTATCTCAAGTTGGCTCAAGATGAGTATGATCATCGGTGCGTCCATTCATGCTCCAACCATAAAATCTCCTAAGTTACTTATCACAATTAAAAGGGCAGACTCTATCAATAAAACTTATGAGATTGAATGGTTGGAAGTTCTGGGGATCACCGAATGGATGAAGATCGGTAACCATGTTTCCAAGAGTCGGAATAAGTACAAAGATTTTGTGCTTGACACACTCCGAAAGTTCTTCATTAAAATGGTCAAAATTCAGACGGAACATGGTATAGCGGTTTCAAGCATGGAAGGGCAACAAATGTACCTCATTCAACAAGGCCTTTCGGGAGAGGTCATTAAAGCTCCAAGGAACAAGAAAAAGGGTCACTTTGTTGCACTTCATGAAAAAGGAATCAAGATAGATGCTTCGGGTATTAATCTCACCATTCCGACTCAGTTGCTTACCCGGGGCAAACCATGCTTACCGAACCCGAACTTGGAGTGTTCTTTGAAGACATCCTTGGAAACATAGGTTTCTTCAGAGCTTCCGACATTCCAAGGGCTCACAATTCCTTTCTCACTGCTATTCTGGGTGTGCCTCCTCTTGAAGATCATGGAATGACCCGACTTATCCTCGATGAACTGAAAAGAAGAGAACCCACCGATCCTTAAATTCCTACTTATAGTATGAACTTCATTAATCATGTACTCTGTGTGATGTACTATCCTGTGTGTTGATTAATAAAAGTTCATATTATTCTTCATTCTATACTTGTTCATATTCTAAATAGGGACTAACAACATTGTTAATGGTGTTGCAACAGAAACAACGGAACTTATTATACAAGATCTTTGTAATGACTTTTTCACACTGCTTGTCGATGAATCTCGCGACGTTTCAACCAAAGAACAAATGAGTGTTGTATTGCGCTATATCGATATGAGAGGATGCATGTGGTCGAGGCCTCAATCAAGAAACTTCTCTTACTAGAGCAGGTGACACACGTTGGGGATCACATTATGGAACTTTGGTCAGTATGATAACATTGCTTCCATCTGTGATAGATGTGCTTCAGATGATAGAAGAAAATGGATTAACCTATGAACAGAAGTCTGAAGCTCGTATTCTATCTAACTCCTTGCACTCATTTGATTTTGTGTTTTGTCTACACTTTATGAAAATGATCTTGGGGATTGGTTTAAGAGATGAAAATGCTTCTATTTATAACCTCCCAATTACCCAGGACGCATCAGCAAGTGCATATCAGATTCGACTAAGATGGTAAAGGATGTTAATGTCACCATCGAATGGAAACCACTGTAACGTCTCGATATTCCCTCGTTTCGTCTATCTAGCTGACAGTTGTAATTGGATTGGTCCCTTTTCATCTTGGAATCGCACCGGAGCAAATAACATGGGTGTTTTGTATTGTATCGAACCCCTCCCCCAAACATGGTAGCGATCCAACTAAAGACTTTGATTCCCAACGATTTATCTGAAGCATTGCAAAAGAAAGAACAAGATTTTGTAAATGCAACAAATTTAATTGGTTGGAGTTTGCAAGCATCAACTACAAAAAATGAGGGTTGAAGATGACCAATGGAATTCTCTACTCAATCAAGTTGCCTTGGTTTGTAAGAAACATGATATTGATGTTTGTAACATGAACAAAATGTTCCTACTTCCTGGAAGGTCATGCCGGAAAGCTCCTCAAATGACAAACTTGCGCTACTATCGTGCTGGGCTATTTTATGCAGTCATCGATTTTATGGAATCGGGGAATCGGTTTATAAAGACTAGCACTGAGTTGCTTATTTCTATGGCATGTCTAAATCCAAGCGACTCCTTTTCAGCTTTTGATAAGACCAAATTGATTCATCTTGGTCGTTTCTATCCGGATGATTTTTCTAAAAATAAAACTTTTGATACTTGATGATCAACTTGAGACATATCGTTGATATACGGACTACAAAAGAGTTTTCTAACCTAAAAGGGGTCAGTGATCTTGCACAGAAAATGGTTGAAACAAAAAAGGATAAGGTATTCACTCTCGTGTATTTGCTTATAGCACTAGCAATGATATTACCGGTTGCGACTGCAACAGTTGAGAAGACATTTTCATCTATGAACATCGTAAAGAAGATATCAAAGATAAATTCCAGAAAATGAAAATTCGTCGAGGTCACTCTTAAATCTGTAAAGGTCAAATATCAATATAATATCATTACGTTTGCTATTTTCAAAATGTTGACATTTATTTTTACTTTTTATGGTACCCCACCCCCATCAATACAAATTCCTAGCTCCGCCCCACATAAGACTTGATCTATTTGCTACATAGATTTCCACCAACAAAAAGTCATCTTCAAATTGTTTACTTCAATGGTCAAGTTTTTTAAAAACTTTGTTTTATAAAGTGGTCAAAATAATTAAGAGACTCTTATGATATGGTGCAAAATGAAATACAATTGTTTAGAAATTGTTCAAAATAAAATTAGGATGCTAAATGGTTAAGGTAGGCCCAATATGCAAAATCATTCATAAAGTTTTAGAACCATAAGAAGCAAGACTTTTTTCTACCAAACAAGATTCACCTCTTAGCGATTCAGAGGTTGTCTCTTAATGGAACTATTAAGTGTAAAAGCACATCCCCTAAGCTTAGACCAGAGATATTTTAGAGGGTTCTGAATCTAAAAGAAAGGTTTTGTGTATTCATCATTAAATTTTAAGCTTGGTAATTGGCCAACATTTATTAACCAATATATAATTTTTTATACTTTGTTGAGAATCAATGAATGATATTTTATCCCTTTATTTGATACTATCTTCTAGTATTATCTAATGAGTTATTAACACTTTGGAGGCCATGGAAAGGATGAATTTTGGTTTCTATTTGATGAATAGTCATTGGTTCAGTTTGTACATAGACATGGTAATTTTTATTTTATTTTCTAATCTACATAGATAATAAATATCTTTTGAAAAAATCTTAGCAAGACACTGACTTTCTTTCCTATGATTGGAACATTTTTCTATAAATCTCAATCTAAAAGAATATCTAATAGAAATATGCATAAATATAAATATAAAAATAACTATAAGAAATAACACTGAATGAATAAAAATTTTTTGTTGAGTTTGTCTATTTAATGCATGCTTAGCAATATTAGCCAGTTTGCTTTGATATTATGGTTGTATTCATCTCTTGAAAAATTTAATAGAACCTAGATGAGATATTGGATAAAGATATACCTAGTTATGTATTATGTAGATTTTATGATTAATTAGTTGAATGTTTGTTTGTGAATCAAGAGATTTAATGAATCGTAGTTTTGTGGTTACTTCCATTTATCTAAATAATTAGAATCTTTAGTCATAACCAAATCACTTATCAGTATTATTAGTTAAGATGATGTGATCACTTTTGTAGTAATTAATCTCATAGTTACTTGGATCGATATTCGTACTTTACACATATTACTTAATTGACACCATACACCTGAGGTAGAACTGGGGGTTAGCATAAATCGCATACCACACAAAGATGTGGTCGAGGGTAGAGAGGTTATTTCCGTAAAGACTTCTGACTTGCAAAACAATCACTAGCTACTTAGTTGAGGAAATATGTAATCACATAAGTTAAATGCAAAGATTATTAAGAAACTTAGATTTCATAAAAAACCTAGTACAACTACAATGTCAACAATCACAAGTTCCAAAAAGAATAGTCAAACTATTTTCTATCTATTCCCGGTCCATATTTGTCTGTATGGTTAAGAAAACCAAACTGACACAATAAATCTCACTCAAAAGTAGGGTCTAGGAGTGCGAGATGTACACAAAGATAACCTCTGCCCCCAAAAAGTAGAGTGGTTGCTTTCATGAAGACCCCTGACTTGTGCAATAAGAGTGTTTGTTTGCATGGTTCAGTTGTGATTAAATCTAGCCTCATTCATAGAGAAGCAAAACTCATCTACTATTTACATGCATTAAAAAATGGACCTACGGATGGCAACAACATACCGGTTTCCATGGGAGAAGATCCTATCTGGTGATGTGGATTTTTCTTTAAGTGTTCAGATTAGACATTCTTTTGGATGAAAATTGATCTTCTCTTCAAATGTTGTCTACCATAAGCTGCAGTGGAGGCCAATGTTGTTGAAGCCACTAACCAACTACATTGGACCAAAATCAAAAGCTTTAGGAATCGTATTTAGCATAGAAAGTACTCCCTCCGTTCCAAAACATGTGTCTACATTTCTAAAAAAGAAGTTGTCTACCTAATGCTTATTGGGTAAGTGCTTACTGATATCACTTACCTCACCAATTAAGCATTATCAGGTATAAAACGCTTACCAACAATACATTTGATGGCTCTTACCCGGTAAGCGCTTACCAGGTATAAAATGCTTAACAACAATACATTTTGATGGCCAAGAATGTTACAAAATAACTAAAAAAGGCAATCGACAGTGATGTCTCTTGCCAGTAAGCGCTTATCTGGGAAGCACTTGGTAAATGACCCTAAGTGTCCACTTTTAAAAGTAAGTGAGGAGTTCCCAGTTCTACCATTAATTATGAGATTGAAATATCCATTATCATTCCCTCTATTTTTAAAAGCAAAAATGTCATTAAGTAAATTAAAAATGTAATAATTACACATTCTTGATATTTGAGACGGAAAGAGTAATATTACGAAAATCCAAATGGAGTAACCAAAGAAGTACCTTAGGTATGTGATGTATAATTCAGTTTCTGGAGTACCGAACTCGGGTTGCAGAAGAGCAGCCGTAACCAAGGCTAGTTGGAAGCAGGTATTAACCTATGATAATAAAGAAAGCAATCAGCAAATCAAGTATCATGGAAGGTTTCAATAATAATCATCCACCAAATGTTTAGACATGAGGTGCAGAGAAGTATTTATCAAGTAAATAGTTGATCACTAGCAAGATATCGGTGAGATTGATTGTGTTCAAAACGTTTCCTCAAATATATTTTATGAAAGGGTATTTTAGGTATTTTAATATTAGGCGAAGAGTTTAATTAAACTATGTGCAACGTAAAATCATTGCATTTTTTTGGGACAAGAGAGTTATGTTTTCTACTGGGTGAAAAAACAACTATGAGAAAAACAATCGTCTTGTTGAGATGCATCCTAACCTAAATGAGAAGTATTTATAAGTTTTATCTAAGATATTGTATTATTCAGCTATCTAAAATACAAGCAAAGATAACAGGTAGGCTTTTGGCGCAGATATCATAGATCACAAAGTTCCTTAACCTCAAGGACATGGGATAAAATACGCATATTATAATGCATATAACGCACCAAACTAGATGAAATAGGAAATTAATCTGAGACCACATTCATAGCCTTTTGCCTTTCTATCTGATCTGAAGCATGCAACAAGATTTTTAGGAGAATCAGACAGAAGAGGTTAGGTGACATACAAGCCCTCTTCTAACAGAGAGCACAAATAAGATTTTACTGTAATTCAACATATAATCTAACTCTGATCTCCTATCATCCATATATATTATATATATAGAGGAACATTCAAATGCAAACTCAAATTTGGTTGTGAACCTGAGGACAAATGAGAGCACGACACGTGTCATATTCAGACTGAAAAATGAAGGAAAATATTCAGACTGAATGTAGTATTATTCGGTATTATTATTCGGTCTGGATGTAGTACTATTCGGACTGAATATAGTGTTATTCAGCCTGAATAACACTACCTTCAGTCTGAATGTTTTCCTTCATTACTCGGTCACAACCAAATTTGAGTTCTCATTTGAACCCGCCCCTATATGTGTATATATATATATTACTAAGGTTTTGAGAGCTTGAGATCAATGTACAACAGAGGTAACTCCGAAACTAGTGGTCCAGAAAATCCAACACTATTAAACACTTGATATCCTGAAACTTTCTTTTGAAGTGTTCAAATCATGTATAAAAGGGAAGGAATAAGTGAGGAGATCACAGAAAACATGATGTTCACCTTACTGATCATCAAAGGCTCAACCTTCTGCGGGCGGATCCCATCAAGATTGAAGAACTCTAACCAGCTCCTTGACTATTCCAAAATATACACATAAGAAATATGAATAAACACAAGAGAGACAACTCAATAAATTGCTAAATTCACTTGAAGAACCCACCCCTGAACCCAAGTGACTAGCTCTTATATACACTGCGCCACCAACTAGAGCAACATCTCGCATCACAACAAGTGCAACCAGTCCTGCTGCAAAATTATGAAATAAATTACAATGTCACCACCTAAATCCTGATGGCATAAAACATATCATATTTTTCCATGTGTATATGGACAATTTCTGAAAATTATAAAGTAAGGTGCTTGCCAAAATCGTGTATTTTCTGATTTTACAAGAGAAACTTGTGATTTAATGAATTGCAATTAAGAATATCACGATTCTTTTGGGACGTGCAGCCTCAATTTTAGTGATACTGATCCGAAATTTGTCAGTTCTTTCTAGTTTTAGTTTCAAAATTGGTTCTAAGAACATTTAAGTTTTCCACATCACATTTTTGGAATACACCAATATCCTAATTTTAGCTTTCATGTAGTTAACTTGAAGCCTCAATTAACAGACACATGGATTCAAAGAATCCACAACTTGATTAATTAAAAGGGAGATGGTAAAGATCTTATGCATAGGTGTAAATCTCTAAAGCATTATGCAATCTCAAGATCATAACTGCAATTTACAACACTCTTGCTAAGAACAGTTCAACCACCACCACCCTCAAACTCCATGATTGTGTGCAGGAAACGAATTTGCTTGCAAATGAATAAAAACGTTGATATACACTTCATCAAAGCATGATATTAAGAGTGACTGTCAGGATAGATTACATAAATTGGTTCAAGGATATGATGATTTAGGTGTTTGGTTAGCAAGGTATGCTGCTACTTTTCAGTTATACAAGTATATATACATGCACAGCAAAAGAGATGGAGGCCAGTAATCTTTATTTTTATATAAAACTACATCATGCTAACTAGCTAAGTAATAGTTGGGCATTTATATATGGTAATATGATAGAGGTGTTGAGTGGTGACCGTGAAGTTGTAATGATTGGTAACGGATTGGATATGTCCAATGTAGTAAATGTAAATCAATCACGAAGACAAACAGTTGGAATGCAGAACCTTTCTACATATGTGCCTTGACATTTATATAGTTTTCACTAGGGTGGAGGATACCAACATCCCCCTAAGAGTGAAATGGAAAAAGTAAAATGAATTTGAGAACACAATTATAATACTTGAGATGAGGGCAGAGAACACAATTATAATATTTGGAATCTATTATAACATTTATTAAAGACCTTAGATTGTAACAAAACAAGCAGGAAAGCTTAAACCATACTTACAGTGCAGAAGACCCCTTTCTACCATGGCCAAGGCAACACATCCAATTAGAACCTGTATTAACAAATTTCCATAAGATTAGAGTCATAATCTAACCACTGAAGAGTTCCATATGCACCAAAACATACATATTACAATCTGTTGTTGCTTATGAACCAACCATTGTTACCATCTCTTGAAAGAGCTAAATGAAAGCACTTACTTTGTCGGCAAGAGGATCAAGGTATGAACCAACCACAGAATTGATTCCCATCTTTCTGGCCACATATCCATCTAACTGCAAGAATAAACAAAATTAGCAGTATGAATTTGTGGATGTGCTTGCTACTAGAAATGCAAAGGTCTCGAAAGTCATACCCAGTCAGTTGCCCCAGAGACAACGAGCCCAACAAATGCAGGAAGATACATATCATGCATGATCATCCTGCATTGAAGTTGTTATGTGAAGAATGACCCAGAAATCTAATACAACGGTTACAGTCACAAAAAGATACTATACAACACACGGGTACAACTGGCTGGCAAGCGAAGGACCAGTGCTGAATGACTAAATCAAGGAAAATTTTCGTCATCTCCAAGTTATGTACTCGATGCCTTCATGGCATACACATTTTCCAAGACATCCAAGTCTCCAGGATTCCCAGCAATGATTCAGCTAATGTGTCATTGCATGCAATTAACAGCTAGATTCTACAACGGGACGCAATAGATAAGGGAACATAATCAGCTCTTGTTCTCTTTAAGGAATTTCTAAATAAACGATGCTCTTAGACATGTCTAATCGATCTAAAACTAGATTACATAGTTGGTAAAAAAACTATCAAAAGGAGGAGAAGATGCCATATCTAAATGATGATCTAGCCAATTTGTGGGACTTAGCCTGCAGGCCCTGAGGCCAAGGAAACCAACAAAATAACCATTATTTCACAAAACCACAATCTTATTTAGCTCCTATTCACAACAACCAGCAAATGTGTGTTCCCATGTATTTCCTAAGAAATACTACACTTTCTTGTTTACAAAAATAGAACCCAACTGAACTGTGGCTATATTATTCCAAACTAATGCTAATTTCGCCGGATATTTTGTTTTTAGTTTACAGTTTGTGAAAAGGAAACCTGCTAGGAAAATTAGAATCTTGAATGGCATGATCCATTATGATCGCCGGATTCCTGTGCCACACCGACAGTTGATTGTACCTAAAAAAGTGAATCACTTCTGTGTGTACGTGTGTCTCAACTTAAAAAGAAATAAGAAAAAATGTGTTACAATTTTAGCATCTTCTTGAAATACCTGTGATCGATTTGTCTATTGATTCTGATTAAATGGTTCAAAAACACACTTAAACACACGCCCACTGAAAGAAACTACTACATAACTTCTATGTTTATGTGCTTAGGGAGTAAGCTCTTTCCATTCCACCATTTGCATCCACTTTGCAAACAATAAATAAGTAACACAATAAATGATCCCACCCTAAGTTCACTTCTAACAATAATCTTCTTGATTTCAAGAAAGTGGATTCTATTCGTTGGGAGAAAACTATGAAGAATATGCATCAATTTTAACATACTACGTTTCTCATTTATCTCACTGAATAAAGTAACAGCCATAAAAAGAGACAATGTGCAACAACTATTTTATCAAACCACAATTTCCATGTACACAAAAGCAGAGAATTAGCTAGGAACTGAAGTTTATACCATCCAAGCACGGGGCCAGAAACCAATCTACTCATGGAAATCATGTTAGGCCAATTAACGAAACTCTCCACCAATCCATCACCGCCGCCTCTTCCGACGGTCTCTGATTCCTTCGGATTAACCACATTTCCCTCCGATATGAGCCCTAATTTTAGCGGAAACTTACGTTCCCGAATCAAGTCAAAAGGCCGTACTTTAGGGATCGCAACGACGTGGGATTGGAAGTACAGAGGAGTGGCAGATTGTAAAAGCATCCATGGAGGATAAGAGAGGAAAAGTGGGCCATGGAATGGGTAGTCCGACTTAGATATAGTAGGAAATAAGGAGTTCGAAGAACGAGAAAGGAAGATCGAAGACCTTAGGGATCGCAAAGATGTGGGATTTGGAGTGGAGATGAAGAAGCTCCTGCTCCTGGCGTTAGAGGTTTTCTGCGCAAGTTTCCTGAGTGATCTGAGGATGGCCATTGTTGGTAGCTCATTGGAGGTAGGGTTTTATAGTTTGACGAAGATGGAAGTTGGTTGACACGTGTGAAGGAATTTACACGCGTCGGTTCAGACATGTATAATCAAAACGGTTCGGATAGTGTGTGATAAATCAATACCAATTTTTTTAATAGTTGTCGACCCTAAATTTCATTTACTCCATTTTTATTTCTTATGTTTGTTTATCTCAAGTGTTTTTTTAGAATTTCAATTAAATGATTAGTATTTGGGTTATTTTAAACTTTTTGATATTCTCTATCAAAATGAACACGAATATATTATATACAAGTCTTGTGTGCAATCTACACTGATATCTCCTATCACAAATACAAACACGAGAACATGACCCTTTCTCCTCTTCGATCTTCGGTGAGATCAAACATCGGCAGCAAAAGCATAAGCAAACCTCCCACCATCATCCTCTATTTGAACCACGTGTATAAGGGGGTGACGGGTTGGAGCAAGGAAGAAAAAAGGCAGGTGAATGGTGAGTGGTGGTTGCGGTCGCACTGCATGGTCGTGTAGATGGATGATGGAGATGTTATTGGGCACAACGAAGGAAGGAGGCGAGCATGGATGTTATTGCAAAATAGTCATATTTTGTATTTTCAAAAGAAACAACCATATTTTGTAACAACCACGTATCATGTGGCCTGGTGCAACAGTATCACAATCAGGTCAACAATAATCATCATAATCCATTGGGATTTATAACCGTTACCATCAAAAGTTAGTACCAACAATACCATAAGTATATCATATAATTACATCCATCATATATCACAAAAGCTAAGTATTACGAAAGTCTTCAATCCTACTTGCTCTGACTCTTGTCCCAATATCTACTACTAAATGAACATGCCAAAGACAATGAAACCTCAACTGAGCATCAGCCTCAGTGAGCATATATAATAATTAAACAATAAAATGGAAGAAGTAAACAAGAAAGGTAGCATATGAAATCAACGCAAAGTTTAATAAACTGGAAATCAACGGATGGCACGAAGGCATAACAAGGATCACAAAGACTAAGGTCGTATCACCAAGTTACGTACTTACTTTATTCCCAAAGAATGATTCGTCCAATTGGGCATGGTTGAGTACAGAAGTGTGGGCATCACATGTAACACCTCGTCCCGTGTGGTTAAATACGGAAGATGCCATAATTAAGTTCAAAAACTTAACAAAAGGTTTATCATGATGGCTTATCTTTAGTTCTACCATCTCCTTAACTCTCATCCCCAAGTCCCGTCCCTATCAGCCACTTAGAATATGACGAGGACAAAGAAAACCTCGACTAAGCTTAATGCTCAGTGAACAGATAATAGTTATAATTTAAACAGTGAATATGAGATAACAA
This sequence comes from Silybum marianum, assembly GCA_036898165.1. Lineage (NCBI taxonomy): Eukaryota > Viridiplantae > Streptophyta > Magnoliopsida > Asterales > Asteraceae > Silybum > Silybum marianum. The sequence continues at coordinate 12,982,613 of CM072538.1, read as the reverse complement.
ATCCAAAAGGAATTCATGACGATAAATGATAATTCAAAGGAATATCGAGTCAAACAAATGGCCCGAAGGCATGTCAAGGGTCCGAAGACCAAACTGCATCACAAAGACACGTCGTTCCCAAAGGATGATCAGTCCATTCAGACATGAATGAGGAAAGGGGTGTGGGCACACACAACAATCCTCTTCGTGGATTTAACAACGACCTTCAACTTAACGGTTCCTAGGATCGATCTATACACCCTCTATTTGACTAGTACCTAGTCAAGTCCGCTTTTAAGGACTATACACGTGATGACGCCATGATCGTTGTAGTCACCATGGAAACATCTCAATGTGCCCCCAATATTAAGTTTGACACAAAAAAATCCTCACAATAAATGTAATCCAACGAGTCAAGAGATCAAGTGATCTATATTCCAAATCAGAATTCAAGTCATAATTCAAAAGGAACAGAAGTTCAATAGTATTTAACTAGCATAATGAGAATTTGGAACCAATGTGTTCGAAATTCATTATAGTTTATTCGGATTAGGAAGCCTTATACAAATGGCTATCCTCATGTCAAGTGAGATATGAAATTTGTACCTTAACCGAATATGATAATTAGCGCATGATCAAACGAGATTCACGATTAAGTTTGATTTGCTCGTGTGTCTTTAGAGTTTAAGCTTCAATTTTCTAATCCTTCAAAGAGTTTGATGAATTCATGGTTTGATTTAGGTTCATCGTTGAAAGTTCTTAAATAGATGAGATAAACTATATTTATAAGCATAAGTATGAAAGTGGATAAGCATCAAAGTGGATAGTCATGAAAGTGGATAACAGAATTTTGACATATCGTGCTTCTAGTTTGCCTTGGCGTGCTTCTAGTTTGCCTTTCGTGTTTTTATTTATTATTTTATTATCATTATTTATTTATTATTTTTTATTTTTTTCGCTTTGACCCCTCTAGTATAGCTTCTCAACATTGTTCCCCAATAGCTTCTCAACATTGTTCCCCAATAGGCATAAACTTAACAATTTAAGTTAAGTTAGAATTTCATTTTGTACGTGTTTGGCTTCCTTGTAAGCTATTGTAATTCAAGTTCGTTCGAGGTACAAATAGGGGACAAACATATTAAGCACAATTTTATCTGAAGTTCACTTTGCATAATGTGTACGAATTATCGGAACACGGGTGTTGATGCCAAAAATTAACTTATCAAAAGTCAACTTCAGGAGTTTGTGGAGTTGATCGGTCGCAGACAGTATTCTCACGACAAAAGCAGTTCAAAGAAATAAAATTAATGACAAGAGATTTGATGACACGGAAAAACCTTACACGAGGGAAAAAACCGCGGAGGATGGGCGTATCGTTGATGCACTATGGAAACGTGACGTCAAGTAGGGACGCCGGCCTTTAGAGTGGTGGTCGTACGATTACAATATAAAAACGTAAATAAAAACAAGACTATCGTCTGAAAACTTAGAAAGCTATCACGTATTCTTTGATTTCAGGATGCTATGATGATCAATCTGGTTTCTTCAGTGATTCGACCTTTGCTTTTATAACTGCAGCCAAGTGTAACGGTTGATCGACATTGATATTCTACATTAATGTTCTTGATGGCGTTGATTGTAACTGTCCAACGGTCCTGTGAACATGCAACGGTCAGATTATAATCAATATAGAAAACCTAACGTTGGAGTCGCGAGTCTAGCGGTTGATTGTTGTCGGCTCGTCGTACGTCATAGACCATTGTTGGGAGTTTCGCTCGACCGACGACCCCCGTTGATACAGAGAGGTTTCAGGACTTAACGAGACTTTTCTTTGATATTTGGAAACGAAGAAAACGGGCTCGAAAGAAACTCGTAAATCTGCAACGGAAACTGAAAAACAGTTCCTTGCGCGACTTGGGTCACTGACGCAGCGGAGGTTTGCGGAAGGATCGACAAGCGTCTAAACCCTTTAGGGTTGAGAATTACAAACAGTAAAACTCAAGAAATTAAGAGGAACTCTTAAAAAACTCTCAAGGAGAAGAAATTGAATCAATAATAATGTGAATAATAATGAAAACAATGAATCCTATTTATAGCTAAACTAATTAAGATAATATGGAAACTAAATCAATCCTAATTCTAATCTAACTAGGAAACTATTTAAAAAAGGAAACCAATAATAAGGAAACAAACAATAATAATCCTAATCTAATTAGAAAACAAATAAATCATAATTAAAGCTAAATATTTGTCCTAAACTAATTAAGAAATAAAATAATCAAACGAGCAGATAAATGCGATTCGTTCGGGACTCGTCAGAACGCGTCCTCGACACGGCACGTGACCCAAGTCGCGCAAGGAACTGTTTTTCAGTTTCCGGTGCAGATTTACGAGTTTCTTTCGAGCCCGTTTTCTTCGTTTCCAAATATCAAAGAAAAGTCTCGTTAAGTCCTGAAACCTCTCTGTATCAGTCACCCTCACTTGAAAAGAACTCGCCCTCGAGTTCACTTGAAAAACATCTTCACCTAACTTGTAGAACATCCGTTTATTTAAAACGTTTGAATTCATAACTCGACCTTTGAAATTCGAAAAAGATGACCAATCTTCAAATCCCAAAGGATGTTGTCGTGATCGCCTCCATACAAGCGAGATTCTATCAAACTCGAAAGAGTAAAAGGTGACAGAAACTTTACCGGTAATTATCTCAGTTTGATCCGGAATGATTGTTGTCGGAATTATGAAAGCATCGTCTTTAGGTTCTTCCTTCATGATTTCTTGTGACAACGGTCTTGTTGACTCGAGAATATCCTCAAATAGTTCACCTTCGGGTGCTTCGATTGTTGGCTCGATATCGGGTTCGAAGACTTGGGTTTTAATAACGATTTCTTGTTGTGATTCTATTACCACGGGGATGACCTTTTTTCCGATCTCGTGGGATAAGTTTTCGTCTTTTTCTGCACTTGTCAACCCTTTGACAACAATAGGGCAAAAGACTTCGACTTTCTTTGCGTCTTCTTCCGTTTTTTGCTCACTAGTAGTTACTATAAGAATATTATCGTTTCTCTTGTCGGGGATCTTTTCAAAGCTACTCACCGGCGCCATCGCAATCTTCCGATCGCCCCAACGGAATAACATCACATTATCTCGCCCCTTATAAGTGACATCGTTATCAAATTGCCATGGTCGGCCCAATAGGATGTGACACGCATCCATGTCAAGGACATCACATAGAACCTCCTCTCGATAATATTTTCCGATCGATATTGGTACCCGACAAGTTTGTGTGACCCCAACTTGCGAGTGTTTGTTGACCCACCCAAGAGAATATGGAGCTTCATGGGGTTGAGTGGGTAGGTTGAGATAATCGACCAACTTTTTAGACACAAAGTTTTCACAACTACCATTATCAATGATGAGGTTACATACCTTTCTGTCGACCGAGCAATAAGACCTGAAAAGATTCTTCCTTTGTCCCTCTTCTTTAAATGAAAAGAGTACTCGTTGGAGTATGAGGTTGATCTTTTCTTCGTTTTTATGAGATAAGATTTCATCTTTTTCCGGTGTCTTCTCTTGTACGGAAGATCGTTTGCTTAAGTTGTAGATATCATCATGCGAAACCTTACTCGATAACACTTTATCTTTTGCATGCGGCCTCTTACGAACGGATGATTGTGTGCCCAGGAAAGAAACCGAATCCATAGTATTGTTGTAGATGTGGCCGCGCGAAACTATGATTGGTTCCTCGTGCCTGTCCCTTCTTCGACAATTGACGTTGTCGGGGTTAGGAAAACGTTTGTTAACCGTCGTCGGATCGCCCAGAGCCGCAAGAAGGCCGCATCATCTCGGCTAAGTCTGCTTTGGTAGACGGCTGTTGATCTGCCATGGTTAGTGAAAAGACAGGCGAATCCTGCTCTGATACCAACTGACGCAGCGGAGGTTTGCGGAAGGATCGACAAGCGTCTAAACCCTTTAGGGTTGAGAATTACAAACAGTAAAACTCAAGAAATTAAGAGGAACTCTTAAAAAACTCTCAAGGAGAAGAAATTGAATCAATAATAATGTGAATAATAATGAAAACAATGAATCCTATTTATAGCTAAACTAATTAAGATAATATGGAAACTAAATCAATCCTAATTCTAATCTAACTAGGAAACTATTTAAAAAAGGAAACCAATAATAAGGAAACAAACAATAATAATCCTAATCTAATTAGAAAACAAATAAATCATAATTAAAGCTAAATATTTGTCCTAAACTAATTAAGAAATAAAATAATCAAACAAGCAGATAAATGCGATTCGTTCGGGACTCGTCAGAACGCGTCCTCGACACGGCACGTGACCCAAGTCGCGCAAGGAACTGTTTTTCAGTTTCCGGTGCAGATTTACGAGTTTCTTTCGAGCCCGTTTTCTTCGTTTCCAAATATCAAAGAAAAGTCTCGTTAAGTCCTGAAACCTCTCTGTATCAGTCACCCTCACTTGAAAAGAACTCGCCCTCGAGTTCACTTGAAAAACATCTTCACCTAACTTGTAGGTATCCCCGTTGTGTTACCATCCTTATGATCTTTTCTTTAATGACCATTTGGTTCTGGCATATCCAGGTGAAACCGCGCTGGAGCGTCTCATTCTGGTGGTGTGGCGTTAGCTGCTACGCAGTCGAGAGGCGTATCCTCGTTGTCCCCCTCTAGTGGGGCGACATCTGCCAGTGGGACGGGGTCCTCCCCATCATCGAAGAATGTCGATCAGCCTTCCACTGGGTTGGATCGACAAACGCTCCTGGCCCGCAAAGGCCTGTAGTTGCGAAGAAAGAGGGCTGAGGCCCAATATGGGAATAAGAGGTTCGGGGGGACCATCCTGAAGGAACCGTCCTCTGGGGTTGATGACCCTAAGAGGGCGAAGACGCTGGCGGCGTCGAAACCACTATTGGCGGGGTCGGTGTCGGTCGTGCCTGGTGTATCCCTTCCCATGCAAGAGAAGGGGAAGAAAACGGTGGAAGCTCTCGCCCTCTGACCCTGGGTTCCTCCGGGTTTTATGACAGAGCGAAAAAAGCTCTTCGAGGTTCTTGAAATTTTTAACGTTTTCAAAGATCGCTTCGAGGGAGTGCTTCTGGCCGATGCCATACCAAGCTGACTGAGCACCTTTTCCAGGTATATTTATGGACGTGCGTCGTGCGTCGTGCGTATACATGCGTTCGAGCGATCGTGCGATTTATTTCCGGGCGGTCGTACGTCGTGCGTCATGCGTATACGTACGACCATGCGATATTTATGCCAATAGTCGAACTGACGTATTTTGTTTTTGCATCAGGTCTTTCAGGCGTCTCTTAGTACGTACACTAAGATGGACCAGGCCACTCAGAGGGTGAGAGTGGCCCTGGCGAGGGAGAAGAAAGCTTTGGATTGTGAGGTCGTCGCTGCAGCTAAGGCGGCGGAAGCGGCAGAGAAGATTAGCCATCTCAACGTCCTTTTAGACGATGCTCGTGATGGCCACGAACATGAAAAGAATGTAACCCTGGAGCTCAGGGGTCGTCTAAAAATGACCGAGGATAGGATGGCGGCTTTTGAGGCTGAGGTGGCGTCAGCAAGGGAGGCCTCTACTCAAGAAGTTGCCGTTTTGAGGACCCAACTGGGCAAGGCTCAAGGGAATATCGTTGATCTTAATGATCAACTAGAGGCCCTTGACTCCTTTGGCTGGGCAAAGGTCAAGGCGGCTATCGCCCGTCGCCAAATGAGAGGGCAAGATCCTCTGAAGGATGCCCAACTGATCGTCGATCAGTTCCTTTCTACCGTCGGTGGTATTGACACCGACCTAGACTCCGATGACGAGAAAGAGAATACTCCTGCTGTTGGTCCTTCGATGCTTTAGCTTCCTTAGTTTTTCAGGGCCTTTTTCCTGTAGGGCGACCTGTTATGGCCGCGCCTCTGTTCTGTAATCGCATGTTTAATAAAAAAAAATATGTCTTTAAATTGCATTTCCGTAAGAGTCGATCATTTAGCCAAGGAACAAACAATGTAAACCTGGTTCGTACGTCATGAGTACGATCACACGTCATTTATCGAGTAAAAGAGTAAAAATGATGCTATTTCTGGCGATCAACCCTTTTAAATGGTATAATCCGACTACTACTTGAAAGATCAGGTTCGGATTTTCTAAATGATTTAGTCGACCTGGGATAAATCGTGTATTCCAGCAAGTTCGGAGTTTTCAGACGATTGAGTCTTTAATCTGTATGTAGCAAACCGCATGTCTCAGCGTGTCGAGGATTTTTGGATCATGCGTTCCTGCGATAGAAATTTGTTAGGGGTGGTCGTTGGCTTGACCAACGACCCTCCGACGCTGAAGTTAGTCACGGTCTGAGAGAAATATGTAAGGAAATATGTGTGCAAAATAACTTAGCCAAACATAATTTAAATGTACCGTATTCCGGCTGCATATGAGGTTTTCTGGCTGCGTGGGATACCTTGTATTTTATTTCCGGGTGAGGCATCCAAGTTTTATCCGTGCCAAGAAATTTGGCTTCCCCGGTAAAGTTTGCCTTAGAAATTTGCCTCGACTAGCGAGATGAATCATATCATTATGCCCCCTGCGGCAACTTTGGGCGATGCGAAATATTTTGAGTCGATCGTCTTAAATTGTCGCAGCATATCCGTGGCCATGGAAGCACGTTCACGATAACGTCCAGAAAAGTTGGAATGGGGGGCCTCGAAATAAGCCGGTAATTCACCTCGTGAGTTACTTACGGACATTACCGTGGGCGTACCTCCGTGAGCATCGGCAATTATACTGACTCGCGGGTAAATTATGACATGACCCTGGAAGCGTGTCCTCGTGAGACCAGGTGAATAATTGGTACTATATCGAAGGGTCTCGGCCAGTCCCTAGCTAGACTGAAAGATGTTTCCATATAGGTTTTGAGGCCGAGGCGATTTGAGTTGAGCATGATTTCTCGGTCCAATCTTTCTGGCCTCATTATTGTTCGACGTGTCCCTTCCGGGGTTTTATCAACGTCTTGTAACACTCGCGTGCTGTTTTCTGTTTGCTCTTCACCTCTTGAACTCCCCATGGCGTCGGGAACTTAAGCATTTGATAATATGTTGAAGGAACAGCTTTCATCTCGTGGATCCATGGCCGTCCGAGGATAACGTTGTATGCGGAGGAGCAATCAACGACGTTGAACTTGGTTGATTTATTGATTCCTTTTGCATAAATAGGGAGACTGATTTCCCCAACGGTGTGAGCCGCGTCTCCATTAAAGCCCACTAAGATTGTCGAACGTCGAATGATCTCGGTTCTGCTTATTCCCATGGCTTTCAGGGTGCTGAGAAAAATTACGTTGGCCGAGCTGCCGCCGTCGATAAGTATTCTTTTTGTCAAACAATTTCCAATCGTCAGTTGGATTATAAGACCATCGTGATGATCATGATGTATATCGCCTAGGTTATGATCGTCGAAGGTGACAGGCATGCTTTCCAAGTCGGTTTCTGATTTTGGTGTGCGATCTCGAGGAATTGTAGGATTATCCGTCTGTTGTGCGGCGTGCCTCTTTGCAGCGGAGTATGTAAGTCCGCAGACGTCCGATCCACCTGTAATGCAATTTACCGTCTTAGTAGTGTTCGGAGACGAGGGTTTAGGGATCATACCTGAATTGTCATTAGGCAAAAGGTCCTGAAGATGTCCTTTCTTAAAGAAACACAATCATTTGTCGTATGACCATGGTCATCGTGGAAGTCGCACCACTTTGTCGTATATTTTTTCTCATCTAGTCGATCGCTTTTCTTAGGCCATCATACAGTTGTCGGGACTTCCTTTAAAGCTTTGATCAGGTCGTCCGCCGTTCCTTTGAATTCATAAGATGAAATTTTAGGATGTTGGACGTGGCGGGAATATGACGTATCCTTCTTTTTATCGAATAGGATGTTCGATATCTGCTTCGGCGGTTTTGATCTGGGTGTCGATCTGACTTTGAAGTCTGGCTTCTTAACGCTCAGGGGACGTTTTTCATCGGAGTGCTTTCGTCGAAAGGAAGCGTCGTCCTCGACTCTTATGTAGGCCAGTGTCCGTGCTCGTACGTCTTCGAACGTTTCTGCGGGATATTTCGTAAGATCCAAATATAAGTCCGATGTACTGTCCAGCCCTCTTTTGTATGCTTCGATCGCCGTCCAGATATCGCAATTCTGTATACCTATCACTTCAGAATTAAAACGGTTAATGTAACTACGAACGGATTCACCAGACTTTTGAATAACACAATATAAATCTCCCGTTTGTTTTTCCATCTTGCGACTGCTGGAAAACTGTTGGAATAACTGGTTGGCAAGATCTGCAAAGGAGTTAATCGACTTCGGCTTCAGATTTATCAGCCATTGCAGGGCGGCTCCAGTGAGCGTAGCTCCAAAGCTTTTGCACATGCAGACTTCTTGATATTGTAGAGGTAACGATACCGTCCACATTAGTTGTTTGTACTGGGCGACGTGCTCGTTGGGATCCGTTAATCCTGAATACTTCGGTGTGAATGCTGGAATGCTGTATTTCTTGGGGACTTCGATCAAGGCAATCGCGTCGGAAATTGGTGACGTCTGGAATCCAGCAGGGGGCTCGACGTCGACAGGTACAGCCGCTCCGGGTAATTTGGATAATAATGCTAAGACTTTCTCATTTTGTTCTTCTAGGAGCTTTATGCGCCGAGCGATAGGTTCCATCACAGGAATGCTAAATGAGTTTTGGCGTTTGTTCCCTGTGTCCGTTGTATTGCTGGAAGATGGATTATATACGTAAACGCCTGGTTGCTGCTGCGTTGGTATCGTGTAGCCAGAGTTCGGATTGTTTGGGTTTTGGTGTTGGCCACTGTATTGAGTCTACTGTCCAGGTTGATTGTACTGGACGTGCTGGTTAGCGTATTGGAACTGGGAGTTATTGTACCGAGGCCGAGGGCCAACATACTGGGCCCCTGGCGGCAGTGGACCAGGTGGTGGTCGAGGGATAGGTATCTGACCAGGGCCGGGATTCCCGTAAGAAATCCTTTGTGCTTCAACCTGTTGAATTCGTTGCTGCGCGACATACAGATCTTCCCTCAATGCGGCTTCCGTAGGATTAGTTCCCTGATACGCCATTGAAACAAACAGAAAGGAAAATCTTTAGTAGCAACTGCACTTTGTCGGAGAATTCTATCGACCGGGCCCCACGGTGGGCGCCAAACTGTTGATGCCAAAAATTAACTTATCAAAAGTCAACTTAAGGAGTTTGTGGAGCTGATCGATCGCAGACAGTATTCTCACGACAAAAACAGTTCAAAGAAATAAAATTAATGACAAGAGATTTGGTGACGCGAAAAACCCTTAAACGAGGGAAAAAACCGCGAACGATGGGGGTATCATCGATGCACTATGGAAACGTGACGTCAAGCAGATTACAATATAAAAACGTAAATAAAAACAAGACCATCGTCTGAAAACTTAGAAAGCTATCGCGTATTCTTTGATTTCAGGATGTTATGATGATCAATCCGGCTTCTTCAGTGATTCGAGCTTTGCTTTTATAACTGCGGCCAGGTGTAACGGTTGATCGACATTGATATTCTACATTAATGCTCTTGATGGCGTTTTATTGTAACTGTTCAACGGTCCTGTGAACATGTAACAGTCAGATTATAATCAATATAGCAAACCTAACATTGGAGTTGCGAGTCTAGTGGTCGATTGTTGTCGGCTCGTCGTACGTCCTAGACCATTGTTGGGAGTTTCGCTCGATCGACGATCCCCGTAGTCTTAATGAATACCTGGGAACCATAGAAAGTCTTTGGTCAAACGTTTTGTTCAACGGTCGAGTGTTTTGGAGATTTTTGTCCAAACAACAGGTATTATAATCCTCCCCTCCTAAAAATAATATTTCGTCCTCGAAATTGAGATAAGATTAGAGGACTTATATTGATTAAAGGTTTATAGGTACTCCCGTCGCATATGCTTTTCGGTTTCCCCCGTTGCCTCAAAATTCAATAACTTACTAATAATCACTCCAAAGAATTTTTACATGACTAACCTCTTTACCTTTCAACATAACTCTTTTGATCCTATTTGAACAACGTTTCAAATTAAAACCAAATACTACCAGATTGTGATGCTTTTGTTGCGCGACTCTAATTAAACTTACAAAACACAGAATTTCTTAATAAACATAACCTTAATTTTTTTTTTGGAACAAATCTAAATCCCTTCCAAAGAAACATAAAATAGTGTTCTTTTACCAAAACCATCACAATAAACCTCTTCCTTTTCTAGGTTAACTGCACTGTACCTCAAACTAGATTTTAGAACGAGCGACAAACATTACTCATTTTAACTATATCAAGACTTACGATTTTTAAAACGCCTCAAATGATTTCTTAATGGACGAACATGTCATATGCCAATCATCACAAATTTAAATCTCAAAAACATTACTTGAAGAATCCACCAGACAAAGCCGATCCAAATTCTAAAACCAATATAATCAAATTTACCACCAAATCAACTTATAAGTTACAAACTTTTAAAACAACTCGAAGATTTACTTACTTCACAAAAGAAGCAACTCATTCTTACACGATATTAATCCAAATAACAAAACATCGAACATCATAATCAATCAAAATAACTTCTGTACTAATACTAATTTAACTCTATCGCCTTTCACGACTAACGTCACAGTATACACTTTCAGTATACCTTCTCAAAATCATAACATTCATTTTAATATAAAACTTGCTAACAAATGTAAGATTAAGATCAATCAACCAAAAACAAACTACCAAACACCTTAATTAGAACTTGCACTAAAGCTTTCCTCATACTCCCCCAAGTATTTAATACATGGGAAAACGGAAAATTTATATCTACCGACAATTTCTTAAATTTTCCATTACTTGAGCTTAGTCAAGGATTCAGCTAACTTCAAATCAAAACTACCATGTTGATTCTCATAACGAACCATCACTAACCTAACTTAATATTCGATACATCAATCTGATACCGGGATGATTATTAGTTTTTTGCTTAAATCATTTTCCAACACTAAGGGGGCTTTCGGTTCGTCGGATTCTGATGGAATCTGATGGAATTGGAATGGTCAATTTCGTTGACCAAATTCCATTCCTATGTTTGGTTACACCTTGAATGGAATTGAAATTCAAAGATTCCCTCAAATATGGATTTGATCGTTCCTTCATAAAAGAGATGGAATTGAAATCCATTCCTTCCAATATTTCAAGAATGACCAAAATACCGTCATTAAAATTAAAACTCTAGCCACACCATCATTTTTCACGCACTTCTTCACAATCGACAATCCCCTTTCCACTGGTTCTCTCTTTCATCGGTAAGTCTGGTTAAACTTCTTCTCCGTTTTTTTTCTAGACTCCTTCATCGATAAGTCTGGTTCTCTCATTCGTCGATAACTAGGGTGTCCAAAGTCATAACTAATTACTCATGACTTTCCATTAATAGCAGGGTCCTTTTTGGGCTGCCCTCAATTGTCCAAGGGTTATTAGAATATTTAAGAGAGAGAGACAAATAGTTTATTAATTATTATTTGATAATAATTAATTAGAAATTATTATGAAAATTTTATAGAACTAATTGGAATTAATTTAGAATTAATTTGTGCCAATTAAAAGTGCAATGGCTAATTGGTTATTCGTTGAAAGATGAACCAAGGGCTTGGCAAAAGCCTTTAGGCTTTTCTCTAAAACCCTAACTTTGGCCTTAAGTTACTTACCATTATAAATATAGATCCATGGCTCCTAAATCAAGTATCCCACTCAAGCATTCTTAAATCCTTGAGTTTTCTCTTCTCTCTTTGCTCCATTCATTGTGGGTACTCTTTCTACACTTGGGTTTCCGAAGATTAATAATCTTGGACAAATTGGGTACAAACCATTAGAGGTAATCTCCTTTGGTTACTACCTTCCTTAGCATTGGATCGAATGGATTAAAGGTTGGTAATCTCTTTCTTTCTTGTTGTTAATATCATCTACTAAGCATTGGATCGAATGGATTAAAGGTTGGTAATCTCTTTCTTTCTTGTTGTTAATATCATCTACTAAGGTTTCCTTGTAGGGTTTAGTTGTATGATACTTACCATAGTTTTCGCTGCCTTGTTTTGTATATAGTTCATATAAAACCAATCAGTGGTATCAGAGCCTTTAGTTTGGTTGATATTAGCACTTGTTTTAGATCTTGTTTGCTAATATTTTCGTGAATACATATGTTGGATCAAAATTAGGAGATAGTTGGTGTTTAAAATTGTTTTGGAATGTTTAAAATATTTTGTCAATTATCTTCTAACTTTTGGTAAACATTGAATAATGATTTGTTAAATAGCAATTATCCAATATTTATTTAATAATCAAATTTCGGAAATCTGAGGATTAAATGGAAGGTTGGTTAATTTTGGCTATTGATTTAAAATCATTCGGCAAATTGGAATATTTAAATAGGTTTTAATTTAAAAGGTTTAAATTGAAAGGGATTATTTTGTATATATATGACCGAATTTTTTTGGTTTATATATAAATAATTTTTGATTTTGTTAATCATTATCATGTGTCCTCGCATTATTTAAAGTTTAGTTGGTAAATTTAAATTGTCATATGATTTAAACATGATAATTAGGATTGATAGAAAATCAAATAGAATTATTATATATATATATATCAAATAAATTTCGGCATATAGGATTATATTATGTTAATTATTTACATGTGCCCTCACATGATTAGAATGTTTAATTATGTATTAATATTATCTTGTAAGGTTACATGGTAAATTGGAATTAACTTGACTAAATAATTGGTAAGTTTTAAAATGTTTGAAATCTACCCTATTCTTATACATTATATAGTGTAACTAATATTAAATATATCGTAGGTGAATCACTACTAGACCCATCAATCTCCTAGCACTATAAGAAGATACAAGGAAACTGCCTATGAAATGGTTGCTAATGAGAAGGGTTTTTAAATCGCCTTCCGTTGCCAGCTCACCGACCTTTTGTGTGAAAGAGTACGAGTTATCGAACGGATCAAATATTATCGATATTGAGATTAAAAGTATTAATCTAGAACCTATATCTAAAATAAATTTCCCTTTTTAGATAGACATCGGAAAATGTGAATATGTATGCAAACCTATGAAAACACACATCATTTCTATATAGTCTATTAATGGAGCATGTGTGGATAACCGGTACATTAATTTGAGACTGTGATAGGCAAGGTGATGTGGCAATTCATTTTTATAGTTTATTGATGGAGTGTGTGTGGATAACCGACATGTCAATTTGAGAACTATAAATAGAATGAATGTACCAACGCGTTTTGCATGGTTAATTCACAATCTTAGTTGTGGTCCTCGGCATCCCAACCACAATAAGTAAGATGCATATCCGAGACTAAACATGCCCTTGAAAGTACAAGGAGTCTCAAACGTTCTAGGAATTTCAAAAGATGAAATTGGCAAGTTGTATACCTACCTAAATTAAATTCGTATATAATTACGGCGTCCCTCTTTATATAATGAATGTTAGAAATTGGATCCTAGCCTTAATATATTAATTGGATAAATAATTAAGGGTTATTTAATATCACTAACTAAAACCACTTGTCTTATAGATGTCTGGAATCAATAATGATCTTCCTCCTCCTCCTGCTCCAACCAGAAATTCCGGTTTCACTCTCCTTCCTATTCTGGCGAAGGAAAAGCTTGTGGGCCCCAATTACCTTGATTGGACACGTGCCCTATGACTGACCTTGCGCTATTAAAGCAAGGAATACGTGCTTGATAACCATCGTCAAAATTGACATGAACACTGCCTCTCCCGAAGAAATTGATGCTTACAACAAGCATTGCACGGACTCTACCAAGGCATCTTGCATCATGGTGTCCACCATGTCCTCTGAACTTCAAAAGATGTTCGATGAGAGCTGGGCATATGAAATAAATGAGAAACTTCGCGAAATGTTCGCTAAGGGACAAAGGCAAGAGCGCTTGGAGGTTCTTAAAGCCCTGCAAAAGTGTCAACACAAGAACGGTGAGTCAGTATGTGCCCACATGCAAAAGATGCAAAGGCTCATTGAAAGACTTGAGAAGCTGGATGTGAAGTTTGATAAGAACATGGCCATTGACATGGTCCTTGATTCACTTCCGGATTCTTATGACCCGTTCATTATGCAGTTTCATATGAATGATGGTGAGACCAACATGATGCAACTTCATAACTTGCTGCAAAGAGTTGAGCAAGGCATGAAAAGGTCTCATGCCTCATCAAGCTCAACTGCTACTGCACAGGTCAATGCCATTCGACATGGAAAAGGGAAAAACGAAAACCCACTGCTCAACCCATTAGGAAAGGGAAAGCCCGTGTTGGAGAGTCCAACAACGGGTCAAAGAGAATGGTTAATCATGAAATCCTGCCTTCCAAAGATCCGAAGGAGGAAACGTGTTTTCACCGTAGACAAACAGGGGATTGGAGGAGAAACTGCCCATAATACCTTCAAGAGTTGAAAGAGAGCAAGGGCAAGTCATCTGCCACTGCATCTGGTATGTACTTAATCAAACTCACTGATATGAAACGTTCTAATTCTTGGGTCCTTGATACAGGATGTGGTATTCACATCTGTTCTGTTTGACAGGGACTAAGGGATAGCAAGGAGTTGCAGCCAGGAAAGTTAAATCTCATCATGGGCAATAGGCGTTCTGCACCTGTTACGAAGATGGGGATTTTTGAGCTTGTCTTGGATAGTGGGTTTAGATTAGAGTTAGTAGATTGATGTCATTCACCCGATATGTCTCGGAATATCATTTCATTTCACGCATTATTTAAACAAGGTTTCCGTTATTACTTTGATAATTTGAATGGAGATATTTTAGGTTATAAAGATGACTTGTTGTTTTTAAAGCTACTCCTTGTAATGGTGTTTATGAATATGTTGCGTGTGATAATAACTTGAGTAATGTGCTAGCTATTGATTCTTCTAATGAGTTAGACCATGCATCTTTATGGCATTGTCGTCTTGGTCATATAAACAAGAAACGCATCGCCCAACTCCAAAAGGATGGAGTCTTGGACTCATTTGACTTAAAATCGAATGATGCATGTGAGTCCTGTTTACTTGGCGAAATGACCAAGTCACCATTCATCGGTTCTTTACAAAGAGGTGAAGGAGTGTTAGACCTAATACATACAGATGTATATGGTCCATTTAGATCCACCACAAAAGATGGCAATCACTACTACATGACTTTTATCGACGACTATAGTAGATATGGTTATGTTTACTTGATTAAACATAAGTCAGATACCTTTGAAAAATTCAAAGAGTTTAAGCACAAAGTAGAGAATCAATTGGGTAGAAAGATTAAAGTACTACATCCCGATAGGGGTGATGAGTATCTTAGTTTTAAGTTCAACGAGTATCTTAAGGAATGTGGAATTGTTTCACAATTGTCACCTCCTAGAACACCTCAACTTAATGGTGTTGCTGAGAGGCGCAATCGAACCTTGTTAGACATGGTCCGTTCCATGATGACTCGAGCTCCTCTTTCAATCTATTTCTGGGGGTATGCATTAGAGACAGTCGCCCATATCCTAAATCTTGTACCAACAACGAAGGTTGAAAAGACACCTCATGAAATGTGGACTGCGAAGAAACCCTCACTCGCACATATCAAGGTTTGGGGTTGTGAGGTTTTTGTGAGACACGAGAGCCAAGATAAACTTGTCGACAAATCTGAGAAGTGTCTATTCATCGGTTACCCACAAATGTCTTATGGTTATTTGTTTTACCGACCCTTGGTGTTTGTAGCTCCAAGAGGAGGCTTTCGAGAAAGAGAACTTATAGCTAAAGAAGTCAGTGGGAGTAACATTGATTTTGAAGAAATTCAAGAATCAAACGATGAAATACCCGATGTTGGCACTAGCACTCAACCCGAGGTAGAAATACCTGTTGAGCCAGGTGACGAGTCGTTACCTCTTCGTAGATCCGCAAGAGTTAGCCACCCTCTCGAGTTTTATGGTCTTCATATTATTGCGGAAGGGGATACGTTAGTAAGTGATAGAACACTTGTTAATTTGGATGAACCAGCTAACTATAAGGAAGCCATGGAAGGCCCTGAGGCTGCTGAATGGAAAGAGGCAATGGACAGCGAGATTCAGTCCATGTATGATAACCAAGTTTGGAATTTGGTTGATCAAACACCCGGTCGTGAGACAGTCAGTTGTAAATGGATCTTCAAGAAGAAGACCGACATGGACGAAAATGTACACACGTTCAAGGCTAGGCTGGTGGCAAAGGGTTATACTCAAACCCAAGGGATTGATTATGATGAAACCTTTTCACCGGTAGCCAAGATCAAGTCTATTAGAATAATGCTTGCCATAGCCACCTTCTATGATTATGAAGTATGGCAAATGGATGTCAAAACCGCTTTCCTTAACGGGAAACTTTCGGAGGATGTGTACATGACACAACCGGAAGGTTTTATAGACGCCAAACATCCCAATAGAGTGTGCAAGCTTGAAAAGTCTATTTATGGACTTAAACAAGCTTCTCGTAGTTGGAATCTTTGCTTCCACGAAAAGGTCAAAGAGTTTGGATTTTCTAGGAGTAAAGATGAGTCCTGCGTGTATGTCAAAGCTAGTGGGAGTACTGTACCTTTCCTAGTCTTGTATGTGGATGACATACTCCTTATAGGAAACAATGTCCCAGCTTTGAAAGGTGTAAAAGCCTGGCTTGGAAATTGTTTCGCTATGAAGGATATAGGAGAAGCGACGTACATATTGGGTATAAGGATCTATCTAGATAGAACAAAACGTCTAATAGGACTAAGCCAAAGTACAAATGTGGATAAAGTATTGAAAAGGTTTAATATGGAAAATTCCAAGAAATGGTCTTTACCCATTCATCAAGGCATAAAGCTTAGTAAAGCTCAATGTCCCGTCACTCATGATCAGGTGGACAATATGAATAGAGTTTTGTATGCTTCGGCTATAGGATCGATCATGTATACCATGACATGTACTCGTCCTGTTATCTCATATGAGTATGATGAGTCGATGTCAGGGTAATCCGGGCGAAAGTCATTGGACAACAGTGAAGAATATTCTCAAGTATTTGAGAGATACAAGAGATATGTTCTTGGTATTCGGTGGGAGTGAAGAGCTTAGAATTTGCTGGTATACTAATGCCAGCTTCCAAATGGATGTGGAAGACGGTTGTTCACAGTCCGGTTGAGTGTGTCTATTGAATGGGGGTGCAGTGACATAGAAGAGTTCCAAGCAACCTACTGTGGTGGAATCAACCGGTGAGTCCGAGTACATAGCAGCTTCTGAAGCTGCTAAGGAAGCTACATGGCTGTACAACTTTATTGGTGATCTGGAAATCGTTGCAACTATCAGTGAACCCTTAGAAATCTTTTGTGACAACACTATTGTTGTCGCCCTTATGAAGGAATCCAAAGATCATGAAAGGATGAAACACATCAAGAGGAAATTTCACTATATACTACATAGAGTGGAGGACAGAGACATCTTAATGAGTAGAGTATCATCGGAAGAAAACCCGGGTGATCCTTTCACAAAGGCGCTTAGCAACACTAAGCATGACATGCATGCTAGGAGCATTGGTATGAGACAAAATATTTGTTTTAGTAGTTAGGTGATATTCAAAACATTGTAACAATAATAAATTGTAATTGATTTGGTGATGAATAATAGAGATTATTTATGTGTTAGTGAACTGCCATTTTGTGTTATTTAATATTGTGATTCTTTTTGCATGTTTAACTTCCCAAGTATTAAGTCGATGTTTATAGAGATAAACATAACATGAGAATGCGACTGAATATACAAACCTCTACAGTCGGTCATACTCTTGGAAGTAAGTATTGATTTAAGACTGTCATGGAGTGTTAGTTGATGTATACAGAGAAAGACATAGAATAGAGATGCATCTAATGCTCATGAGTACTTGAATAGAGATTTAGTTATTAGAGAAACCCGCATTTAGAGATTATTTCATGGATTAAAATCACAAGTAATTCTAAGATGATAATATCTGTTATTCTTCAAATGGAGATGCATGAGTTTAAATTTATGATTCGGTTGTGCATTGGTACATCTAAACGCTACCGTAACTGGAAGTTATAAAAGATATTGCCATGTATAATTTGAAGATAAGATTTAGATTATGTAGTCAAAAGTTATTTGTTCCTTTTGCATGTTAATAAAAAGCAATATCTGTGGGCCCTTCGGTGATTTGATGACGACAGTATAGTGTTGGGCCCAGCCTGGACTAGATTTATGTGTTCAATTCTATAGTCTAATAAAGTCCTCATAAATCGGAGACCGGGAAACAACCTTGAACTTGAGATTGATTCATGTCCATGACTCAGTTCATGCGATATCCTAAGAACGAAGGAATAAGCTGATCACTTATCTAGGGCTGTCTTTGAATTAGAGTTCAGCAGTTGCTAAGGAAGCACTCTATGCTGATTGTTTGGTTAGTTTATGATTAGGGATGGAAACGGGGCGGGTATTGAGCGGGTAATGCATCCCCCGTCCCCGACCCCCGTTTAAACCCCCATCCCCGCCCCGACTAGTCCCCGACGGGTTCGGGGGGAAGAAATCCCTGATGGGCTCGGGGAACCCGTTGGGTACCCGTTTAGTAAAAATCGACCTATTTTAAAATTAAAATTTTGATGAATCATTAGTATATTAATTAACAATATTGAAAAACAAACGTTAGGGTCGGGTACCTGCCCCAACCGGTAAAATTTCCATCTCTATTTATGACTAATAGTAGTTAATGACTTGTCCAAGTGGGAGACTGTTGGAATGGGCGTCCAAAGTCATAACTAATTACTCATGACTTTCCATTAATAGCAGGGTTCTTTTTGGGTTTCTCTCAATTGTCCAAGGATTATTAGAATATTTAAGAGAGAGAGATAAATAGTTTATTAATTATTATTTGATAATAATTAATTAGACTACCCACATCAACAATCTCAACCAATACAATCTCAAATTAAAATATTATTTTCTCTTTCATCCACCTCATAATATTCAACTTCAATCCAATCTTAAATTTGTCACACTACAACCACAATATTCTAAAATCCAATCTCATTTATTATATTATTTTATAAAAATTGTATTTTTTATTTTTTATACATGTAATTATTATTTTCTAATTATAAATATATAAATTGATAAAATGAACGAACGATTACCTATTTTGAAACATAATTTTAATTATAAAAAACCTTACCATACAACTGAAATTAGATAAAATAACATATAAAAATAAGTACGAAATTACATATCTGAAATACATAAATAACCATAGTTAATTATTTTGACCGAATTTTTGCCATATATGCTCAATCAAATCATTTTTTAGGGCGTTATGAGTTTCCCTATTGCGAAGTTGTTCCCTGTTAGTCATATAACGGGATAGGTTTGCATTCCGTTCAGTAGAAAATTCAGTTGATTGACCATCATCTTCTGTAGAGCTTCTTTGTTCTCCATTTGTGGGCATGTCGTTACTAAACTCAGTAGGATCATAGTAATTTTGGTATATACCTCGTTCATCTTCAACTATCATATTATGCATGATGATACAAGCAATAATTTGTCCCATTAGATGTCTGTCCCAAACAAGACATGGTCGTCGAACAAATGCAAAGCGAGCTTGTAAAATTCCAAATGCTCGTTCAACATCTTTTCTACATGACTCTTGAACTTGAGCAAACAACTTGTGCTTTTGCATTTGGGGAGCTGTAATGGATTTGACAAATGCAGCCCATGGAGGATATGTGCCATCAATGAGGTAATATGCCCTATCATATGATTGACCATTCACAACATAACTAACTTTTGGTGAGCGACCTGCCAATACATCATCAAAAATAGGAGATTGGTGGAGTACATTAATATCGTTAAGCGAACCTGGGGTTCCAAATAAAGCATGCCATATCCATAAATCGTATGATGTAACGGCTTCTAGAATGATTGTTGGCTTTCCACTTCTTCCAGCATATTGTTCGGCCCATGCACTTGGACAAATTTTCCATTCCCAATGCATGCAGTCAATACTACCTATCATACCCGGGAATCCACGTTGGTCTCCAACGTAGAGTAGTCTTGCCAATTCCGTTTCGTTCGGCTTTCTGAGGTACTCATCAACGAAATATGATATGACCCCATCTATGAAATGCATTAAAGCTTTCCTTGTTGTGGATACACCCATTCTCAAATATTCGTCAACTGCATCAGCTGATGCCCCATATGCCAACACCCTCATGGTTGCAGTACATTTTTGCAATGATGAAAGACCCTGTCTACCTGTGGCATCAGGTCTTTGTGGAAAATATTAGTCATTAGCAGTAACAACATCCACTATACGGATGAATAAAGACCTTCGCATTCAAAATCTTATTCGAAAGATAACGTCGTCAAATGTCGGATTGTCAATAAAATAGTCTTCCATCAAACACGCTTCACCTATCTCACGTTGCCCATCACGGTACCTCCTTCTTGCTCTTGGAGGTTGATTTCCTATGAACAGATTGGATGAGTTTATTACTATATCGTCGATGATGCCATCAAGTTGTTGGTTTTTTTGAACAACTCGTGATTGCCATTCATCATATTCGCCACCTGATTCTGGTGCTGAGTTTTCATTGAAAGACATTTTAGTGAGTGTGTAAGTCTTTGTTGAAAGACAACCAATATATAAGGGAAATTTATAATAATTGAGAGACATTGGCATGTGAACCTGACGGAAAGAGACAACCCATAATTGAGAGACATTGGCATGTGAACCTGACGGAAAGAGACAACCCATAATTGAGAGACATTGGCATGTGAACCTGAGGGAAAGAGACAACCCATAATTGAGAGACATTGACATGTGAACCTGACGGAAAGAGACAACCCATAATAGAGAGACATTGGCATGTGAACCTGATGGAAAGAGACAACCCATAATTGAGAGACATTGGCATGTGAACCTGACGGAAAGAGACAACCCATAATTGAGAGACATTGGCATGTGAACCTGACGGAAAGAGACAACCCATAATTGAGAGACATTGACATGTGAACCTGACGGAAAGAGACAACTCATAATTGATATCACACTTGAAAAGCAAATTACAAACATTTCAGATTACACACTTGAAAACAAATTACAAATAGATACACGAAATAATAAAATACATATAGATAATTCTAAAATGGAAATAAACCACTATCCATACAACTTTTGAAAAAGACGTTCTTTCAATGCCTCCTCTCCTGGTGATAGGTTTTCTTTTGTCAACAATATATGCAGAGTCTTGTAGTGTGCTTGCTCCTTATCAAATTCAATTCTTTTGCTCATCATTTCAACCTCACTGTTTCTTGTGATGTTCAGTGCACGAAATTCTTCAGAGTAGTCAGGAACTACAAAAGATTGTGATGCCTTACCTTTTCCTTTTTTCTTTGCCGCATCTTTACCTATAGGATGTTGAACTTTTGAACCACCGGCACTTGGCGATTCTTTGTTGGTTTCAACAGAGTAATCTCCTTCTTCTGAAGTTCTTGATCTTTTTGTGCTTCCACCACTATCTTCATCATCCACTTCATATACAGGGCGAGAACGTGTTGTGTTACGTTCTAACTCTAAATCCCATTTGGGATGTTTACACATAACGTCGTTAAAAATAAGCAAGTCATTAACCTTGCTCCCACCCATCTCAAAAATTGAATGAGCCTATTTCTCAACATCTTTCATACTCATTTCGCTCCTTTTCTGCCGATATGCCTCTCTATACACAACAATCCATTTGTTTGCAGCTTCATTAATTCGTGCATAACGACTTTTCATTTGATTTTCGTTCCTGATGCCCAGTCCTTCTTGATTTTCAGCACGAGTTTCGTCATAGTATTCTTTCACTCGTGACCAGAATGCCTGTTTCTTCTGGTTTTTGCCTCGAGTAGGTTCTTCACTAACGTAGATCCATCCTGACATTAACACCATATCTTCTTTGGTTTCCCATTTAGTGGCCTTTGAATTCTTTTATGGGGTTTAGGTATTTTCAGGGATAGAAATTGGATTATTATACATGAAAAGCTCAGAGTTTTGATATTGTGTGTTTGGATCATACTGAGAGCTATCAGGATGTTCAGAATTTGAATTTTTTTTGGAAAGTTTGGATCCATAAGAGATATTTGAAAGGAAGTAGCAAGATAATAAGAGGATTGAAATATAGAGAAAAATTGGTGTGATGAAAATATATCAATATTGGTCTCTATTTGTAGGGAATTGAAAACCATGAATTTTGGTATATTTTTTTAGTTTTAATTATTTTATAAAAGTCTGATTTTTAATTAGATAAATCTTATCCTAAAAATAAGTAAATCACCAATCACATGGTGACAAGTGTCAAAGATATATTAAAATAATCAAGCAATCTCAGCTTCACCGCGTGATAGAATCGTTCGACAATCCATTAATTAATTACTTTTTGTTTTTTATATAAATATATTTTGTCTTATTCACGATCTCATATCTCAGATCGTGAATGTAGATAGTCTTAGAGATTATTATGGAAATTTTATAGAATTAATTGGAATTAATTTGGAATTAATTTGTGTCAATTAAAAGTGCAAGGCTTAGATAGTCTTAGAAATTATTATTGGTTATTCTTTGAAATATGAACCAAGGGCTTGGTAAAAGCCTTTAGGCTTTTCTCTAAAACTCTAACTTTGTCCCTAAGTTACTTACCATCATAAATAGAGATCGATGGCTCCTAAATCAAGTATCCCACTCAAGCATTCTTAAATCATTGAGTTTTCTCTTCTCTCTTTGCTCCATTCCTTGTTGGTACTCTTACTACACTTGGGTGGATATTCCGAAGATTAATAATCATGGACAAATTGGGTATAAACCATTAGAGGTAATCTCCTTTGGTTACTACCTTCCTTAGCATTGGATCAAAGTGTTCGAGTTCTACACGTGGATCAATCCAATTACAAGATTAGATTAAAGGTTGGTAATCTCTTTCTTTCTTGTTGTTAATATCATCTACTAAGGTTTTCTTGTAGTGTTTAGTTATACGATACTTACCATAGTTTCTGCCGCCTTGTTTTGTTTATAGTTCGTATAAAACCCATCAGTTTCTCTATCAATCGAATGGGTGTCGATTTGATTTTCTATCTATTTTGGTTGTCGTTTCTCAATCGATTCTTGTGGTGTATGGCGGCCGGAAAGGTATTGTATGTTGGCCAAAAAAATGGTGTTGGGTTCTCGTTTCTCTTTTTCAATATGGGTCTCGATTTGATATTGTATTTGTTCTCGTTTTTCTCAATCAATTATGGATTCTCGTTTCTCTTTCTTATTTTTTGTTTTACATGGAGAAAAAAAGGTGTTGCGATGGGGAAGTCAAGAGGAAGGGGATGTCATTGTTAGCTTGTTATGTCAAAAGGAAAATGAAAAAAAAGAAAGAAACAAAAGAACTTGTCATACAATTTATTAATTTGTTTTCAATATAATTCATTACTAAAATTAAAAACACATTTACGGACACATTGGTAATTATATATATATATATATTATTTACATTAAATGCTAATTTATTATTACTTATTTTTTTACATATAATTTGTTTTCAATATAATTCACTTTTTGTTACACCATTCCAATTCATTTGTAAACCAAATAGACAAATTCCATTCATTCAACATATTACATTCCATTCATTCAACATATTACATTCCATTTCCTGCCAACCAAACACTTTGTCAAACCTGATAACATTCCATTCCAATTCCTTCAGGATTCCAGTTCATTTCACATAATCCATTCCTTCAAAAAAACATTCTACAAACATACGACCCCTAAGATTTCGGTTGCCTCTCAACCTTATGTCGTTTATACTACCTCAAGAATAGCTTACGACTTTAACTACTCAACTCCACTATTGTTGCCTAAAATGGACTTATTCTTAAAATTTTCTAACGACCTCTATTGATGTAACACCCGCAATTTTGGAATTCTTGTTATGGTAAATTCTTCATCTGAGGGTAATTAAGTTGTTAAGATATGAGGAGTTTCATATAGAAATCATGTTGGAAAGTCTAGGATTCGAATCGGGGTCGAAAAACGGCAAAAAAGGTGCGAGAAACGACCTCCCGGGACCTAGCACACGACCAGACCACCTCCCATGCCGCGAGACCTTCTGTTTGGGTGTTCTAGAGGTCTGGGCGACCTTTCACGTGACCTAATCACGGGAATACCCGCGTGAAGGCCTGACCTGTATAAAAAGACCGAAAAACAGGAGTTATCTTCATTTGGGCATAACTTCTTCATCACAACTCTGTTCTGAGCGATTCAAGTTGCTACGGTTTCGTATTTCAGAGCTCTTCATGACGGAAGCAATGAGGATTGGATATTCCTCAAAAAAGATGTGGTTCCTATAAGTCGAAAGGTGAGATTTTAGGGTGTTTACACCATATCTAGGGTTTGGTTCTATGATTTTTGATTTGGGTTTGATTTTGGTGTATCTTGGGTTTGTTTATGATCTAGATGAAGGTTTTATAGATGGAGGGTTGTGGATCTGAAGTCTTCACCTAATGAAGCTCGATATTTGGGTAAAACCTAGATTTGGCCTAAATATAGCAAGGTGAGTTCAACTTACTTTGTGAAAACTATGTACATGCCAAATATGTCAATTTTGAAGTATTAACATGTTTACTGACTATTTATCAAATTTGTTGAGTATTTGATGAGATTTACATACATGGTGTTCTTGGGTTAATACATCTTGAAAATGCATATATTTGGGGTCTTTGCATATTTTGTCAAATAAATCATAAGTGTGGATTGTTTTAATGCCTTATCTCATAAGTGAGGATCTTTAGGTGTTATGTGCATCTTTAGAGTTTTGATTTTATAAACCGATTGGAAAATACACGTACTTGTATTTTGAGGCATTTTGGGAATAATTAAGTTTGAGTTTATTTGGAAAACGGTTTGTCTCAACCAATGTTTGAGTAATTACATAAGCGTTGAGTTATAGAGATTTTGCTCGGTTTTGACTAAAATGAGTCTCGTGGACATTCGTTCGATTTAAGTTGCTCTATGTCGGGTTTTTGAGTTATATGCAGTTATGACATATTATTTGATATATATTACATGTTTTGGGTGCGTTGCATTCATTTAGTGTCGTGTAATTTTATGGCTAGAATGTAATGGATCCATAGGCATATAAGTCAATTTGGTTGGGATGGTCAGTCCCATATTGTTGTTTGAGGTAGACATCAGGTCTCCATAGGCACGATTGTAACACCCGAAATTTTCGTTGCTATCTTCCATCGTGGGTTTGTCTTTAAATATTAGTTCTTTAAGGTTTAAATTGAGCTCCTTTGAATGCTCTTGGGTGGTGTAGTATTGGCGTTTCAAAACTCAAAGAAATGTTTGGTTAAGGAGAAAAAAGTGGGTCAAGCTGGTTACAAAGTGGGTTAGGAACTGAAACTAGCTTGATAACTAGTCTAAGGGACTTTGCACTCAACAAAGGCTAGTGTGGGTTACAATGCCAGTTATGAAAACGTAACCAGCTTGATAACTAGCCCTAAGCTTTTATGTTTCGGGTGGGTTACAATGCAGTTACGAAAACGTAACCAACTTGATAATTAGCCCTAAGCTTTTATGTTTCGCGTGGGTTACCACGCCTGTTACAAAAACGTAACCAACTTGATAACTGGCGTCAGCCTCCGTTCAGCATTTTAAAGACCGAAAATCGGGGCATTTCTCATTTGAACCATATCTCTCTCAATAATGGTTCGATTTGGGTGATTCAAGTTGCTATGGATTCGTCTCTTGAAGCTCTACAACATGGAAACAAGGATGGTTAGAGGCTATTGGTTTATTTTGGAGTTCATAGAAGTGAAGGTAAGATCATATCTTTAGTTCCTTGAATCTAGGGTTTGTTTATTTTACACCAACAACTCTCATAGTATCTTGGGTTATCTTTTGTGTATGTTTTGGGTGTTTATGAGGTGTTCTTGAGGGCCTTACACCACGGATTTGGAGTTGTATCTTGGAGATCTCATCTATTCACCTTCGAAGCTCAAGTTTGGAGTAAAACCTATATTTAGCCTAAATCTAGCAAGGTGAGTTCAAGTTACTTTGTGAAAACTATGTACATGCCAAAAACGTCCATTTTGAAGTATTATCATGTTTTATTTGCTATTTGTCAAATGTGGGAGTATTTTGATAAGGTGCAATTATTTGGTAAAAATGGTTTTATAAATTTTACGAGATGTTATGTTTGGATTCTTGTCACTTTGATAACTAAAACATATTTCATTAGATGTTTCGATGTTTATGTTATAAGTGAGGATTATTTGGTGTCAATGGCACTTCGAGAATATTGGATTTATAAACCATCGAAATTACATGTTATGGTATCATGAGACATTTTGGAAAATATATGAAAAGGATTTCATTTGTAAAAATGGTTAGTCTCGACCAACGTTTGGGGTAATCACATAAGTGTTGAGTTATAGAGCTTTTGCTCGGTTATGACTAGAAAGAGTCTCGTGGACAATTGTCCAATTTAAATGACTATGTGTCGTGGGTACGTTAGTCATTCGTATAGCATCGTGTAACTTTTTGATTTCCTAACTTTGAGAGATAATTGTTTACGGGGAATGTTAATTTGAGCAAAGAATTGGTGTTGGGAAATTATTAATATGTCTTGCATGATATATTGGATTTGTATGCTAAAATGAAATGGAATTTATCTATATGTCTTGCTTGATATATTGGGATTGTAGACTAAAATGAAATGGAATTTTGTCTATATGTCTTGCTTGACATATTAGATTTGTAGACTAAAATGAAATGGAAATTATCAATATATCTTGCTTGATATATTTGATTTGTAGACTAGAATGTAATGGATCCATAGGCATATAAGTCGGTCTTAAGAATCGGGATTGTCGTCCCTTTTTGGTCAATGTAAGGGTCAACTCAGGCCGTACTTGCTTGACGATTAGTTGCTGCCATTAAGCCATTGATACTTACGTCGCTAATTGGAATCAACTCAGGTCGTACTTGCCTGACGATCGGTTGCTGCCATTAAGCCATTGATCTTTAGCGCAAACTCTTGACTACGACCTTTGGAGTTCATACTTGCTTGTGTGACGGGTTGCTGCCTACATCTCTTGGTCCTAGGAAGAACTCCTAACATTTAAAAGTGACTCACTTAGGTGTTCCGTCACTATGGATGGTAAATCGGGTCTCCCCCATTATCTTCGTATATTTTCACCCCTTTCAAGGGTAAGCATGAGTTAACGGTTTATAAAACTCGGTTAAAGCTACGTTGATATCTTTACGTTTATAAACTTATTCATGGTCGTGTGAGTATTAGATTTGGTACTCACGATAAATGAGTATGTCTGTCTAAAGCTTTTTTTATTATGGAAATACTGAATTTGGGAAGATGATGCTTTTATAATAAAGTTAATTCCTTTGAGAATTATATTTTATCAAGCAAATCTTTTGGTTTCAAATCAATTATAAATATGTTATAAACTCTTGAGCTCACTAGGCGTTGAGCCTAACCCTTTTTCTTTGTCGGCATGTGCATCAGGTTATCGTTGGGGTTGGTACTAGCGACACGTGTGGATTTGAGTGCTAGGAAATGGTACGATAAATATTAGACTCCTGGTGATGTTTTCTGCATTCGGAGATAGCGACTCTTTTGGGTTTAGTAACACCCGATTGTAATTATGTCTTAGTATAAGACTTGACCAATCTGTTGTGGTTGTTTTATAGAATTGTTATTTGAGGAACTTTAAGTATCGAATTATAGGAAGTGATTTATCCTTCAATTGATGTAATATTTAAATTTTAAATTAGTCGCTCTTTCCAAATTTGAGGGTGTTACAACTAAGGTGTGGGCTTTGCAGTCGGGCATCGACCATTGACCATCAAGATGTAACCTTGTGAGATGGGGATCGGGTCTTTATAAGCATTAAGGTGTGGGCTTTTGTAGTCGGACATCAACCATTAACCATTAAGATTTATTCCCTAGCATGTTGTAGTTTGAAATAGGCATCGGGTCTTTATAGGCATCAAGGTGTGGGCTTTTATAGCGGGGCATCGGCCATTGACCATTAAGATGTAATTTCCCATAAACGGGTTTGGTTAATCTAGCCCATACATCGTTGAATGGTGACCCACTTACGTGTCCCATCACTTTTAATGGTAACACGGGTCTCCCCCATCACCGAAAGATGTTGTTTTAGATATAGAGTCTTATCCATTATTTTCTTGGTGATATTTTTAGAGTATGATGTATTATCCATAATTTATATTATTGGATTTTTGAGGCTTAGTCGTGTTTTGGCATTTTAGATAATGGAGCTTTGTCCATATTTTGGTATTTGAAGCCTTTAAAATTATTCTCATATTGAGTGAGTAAATGGTGTAGAGTTTGTATTTGTACGGACATTTCTTTTTAAAGCTTTCATTTCTACGGTATTTGATTTAATTGACTTTAAAGAGGAATTGATTTCCTTGATTTGCAAATGAGAGTTACAAGGATATATATACAATACTAACAGGGCCATGGCCTTATACGATTGGGCTAAACTATGGGCTAAGCTATCTAAACAAATATAACAATAATAATACATTAATAATAATAATACACTAACATCCCCCCGCTGTTTGAGCTTCCGAATTTCAAACGTTCAAACTGGATTTGAAATCTTGGAACAATGATGATGGTAACCCTTTCGTGAATATATCGGCATACTGTGAACGTGATGGAACGTGTAGGACGCGAACTTGGCCGATAGCAACTTTGTCCCGGACAAAGTGAATGTCAATTTCTATGTGTTTCGTGCGTTGTTGTTGAACCGGATTGGATGACATATACCCGCACTCACATTATCAAAGTAAACAATTGTAGCTTTTGTGGGCAGCCTGTGCAGTTCACGAAGGAGGTTTCTGATCCAACTGGTCTCGGCCACGGCGTTGGCGACGCCGCGATATTCGGCTTTGGCACTAGAGCGTGAGATGACACCTTGGCGTTTGGAGGACCAAGACACAAGGTTATCACCTAAGAAGACACAATAGCCGGATGTGGATCTGCGAGAGACAGGACATCCGCCCCAGTCGGCATCCGAATAGGCGATAAAATATGACGAGGGGGATACATATTGTGTATTCTTAGGTCCCATCAACGGTCAATTTTTGAGAAGACTCTGTCAAGGTGCGAGCGGGTTTACAGTTAAGCATGTTTGCACGCTCGAGGATCTGGGCGGCATACTTCTGTTGTAAGAAAAATAAACCGGTAGAAGATCGGGATGCAAAATTCCCTAGAAAGTAGTTAAGTGCACCTAGATCTGTCATGACAAACTCATGACTCAGCTGAAAAATGATATGTTGGAGAAAAGTGGTAGACGATGCTGTGAGAATGATATCGTCCACATATAATAGGAGATAAGCAGTCGCGTCTGGTGTGTGGTACATAAATAGAGATGTGTCAGTACGACTATGGTGGAAACCGATCAGTAGTGCATACTGAGAAAATCTATGATACCATGCCCGGGAGGCCTGTTTGAGGCCATAGAGAGAGCGTTGGAGGTAACAGACATGATTCAGATACATGGGGTCACGGAAACCCGGTGGTTGATGCAGGTACACAGTCTCCTGAAAGTGTCCAGTTGGTGAATTGGCCAATTTTAAGAGATAGCAATACTGAGAACAGTTCGTATGGTAGCCGGTTTCACGACAGGACTGAAAGTCTCGTCACAGTCTATCCCTTGTTGCTGACTTCGACCATTTGCGACTAGACGTGCTTTATCTCATGCGAGAGAACCATCAGCATTATGTTTGTGGCGAAAAAGCCACATGGAACGAACTATATTGACCCCGGGGGTCGAGGGACAAGTACCCAAGTTCTGTTCGTGATAAGGGCATGATATTCATCGTTCATGGCCTTATGCCAGTGAGGGTCCTGTAATGCCTGTAGGTGGGACCGGGGTAAGGGGGAGACGGATGTGGTATGAAGGTTAAGACGTTGATTGGGTTTGACTATACCGTTTTTAGCACGAGTCGTCATAGGATGTGTGGGAGGATGAGCGAGAGTAGAAGAGGATGAATTTTGGGGTGTGGTATGAGGTGGATATCCTCTGGAAGGCTCGACTGGGCCAGTGGGGCCGGTCGAGTTGGTTCGGATTCGTGGTTGGCATCTTCTGGATGGCTCGACTGGGCCAGTCGGGCCGGTCGAGTCGATTCGGATGGAGAATTGGTGGATGAGTGGTGTGAAGGTGTAGGGGAGGGAGAAGTTGTGGAATGGTGCGAGTGAAGTATATTACACATGATAGAAGAGGTGTCTGAGGTGTTATCGAGGAAGGAGTAGGAGGGTGGGTTGGTGGGAGTGACCGAACCAAATGGAAGAACAGACTCATCAAATATGACGTGTCGAGAGATAATGATGTGGCGTATAGAGAGGTCAAGGAATCGGAAGCCTCGATGTTGGGATAGATAACCTAAGAAGAGACAAGGGGTGCTACGAGGGGCGAGTTTATGTGGGGTGGTGAGGTGGGGATAGCTTAGGCATCCGAAAACACGAAGATGTGAATATGACGGGTGTTTTTGGAATAATCGATAGTAAGGTGTTTCAAAGTTAATAGAGGTAGAGGGAAGAATATTGAGTAGGTGAGTTGCCATATGAAGGGCTTCTACCCAATAGATAGGAGGGAGATGAGAATGGAAAAGCAAGGTTTGAACGACGTTGTTAATGGTGCGAAGCATGCGTTCCGATTTCCCATTTTGTTGGGAAGTGTGGGGACACGAGAAACGAAATTGAATTCCGTTAGAAGCGAAGAACTCGTGAAAGTGTTTGTTGTTATATTCCCCACCATTATCGCATTGAAAAGATTGGATATTAGAATTGAATTGTGTTTTAACGTAGTGATAAAATTCGTGAAATTTTGCAAAAACTTCAGATTTTTGTTTTAGAGGGTAGACCCACAAGTAATGAGCAAAGCTATCTAAAAATATGACATAATATCGTAAGCCACTATTGCTAGAAATGGGAGAGGTCCAAACATCGGAATGTATTATTTCAAAAGCACGTGAAACAGTGGAAGTGGAATTGAGGAAAGGAAGTTTGGTATGTTTTCCAATTTGACAAGAATTGCAAATAACACCAAGTTTATCGCTAGTACACGAAATAAAATTATTCGAAACTGAAGACTTCAAGACTTGATCACCAGGATGACCGAGCTGTTGATGCCATGTGGAGTGAGTGGGGGAGAGAAGGACTTGCGGATTCGTTGGGTTGACCGGATAGAGAGGCCCATCGCTATCACATCGGATTAGAGGGCGTCGGGTCTTGTAATCCTTAATAGTAAAACCAAACCTGTCAAACTCAATAGAGGTTTTATTTTGGCGCGTAAATTGACGAACAGAGATTAAGTTTTTGATAATGTTAGGAGAGATAAGAATGTTTCGAAGGTGTAACGGACGATATGGGTTTTTAAGGGGAAACGGGGCGTGTCCGATGGTCACTACAGGCATTTTGAAACCATTACCGACTAATATGGAACAAGTGTCATGTTTATCAAGAACAGAATTGAGAATACATGTATTGGCGTGCACATGGTCGGTTGCCCCGGTGTCCATAAACTAATTCGTCGAGGCCGGGTCATTCAACGACAATGTGTTGAACAACTTGGGAAGAGCCGTTGCTGGATCTGGAGGAGCCCAGGTCCACGGTGGCGGGGCTGTTAGGTGACCACGCGGCGGAGCCGTCGTGGCGTTGCAGGTGGTGTCACGACGCTAGACCAAGCGGGCTGCTGGCTTGCTGCTGCTGCCACTGTGCCGGTGGTGGTGGTGGCGGTTGTTGACGGGGCTGCATCGACAGAGGAATGTACACCCAAGCGTACCGAGGTGGTACGGCCGGTGCAACGGTTGGTGGTTGGCGGCAGCGTGGTTCGGCCATTGTTGACGAGTGGGGAAATAAAAGAGAATGAAGATCGGCGATGGGAGGAAGGTAGCCGACCCTAGGTCGACGATTAGAGAGAGAGAGAGAGACAGGGGAAGGTGGAGAGAATTAGGAAAAATCCTTAATTGGCTCTGATACCATAAAGAGGAATTGATTTCCTTGATTTTCAAAATGAGATTTACAAGGATATATATACAATACTAATAGGGCCATGGCCTTATACGATTGGGCTAAACTATGGGCTAAGCTATCTAAACAAATATAACAATAATAATAACACACTAATAATAATACACTAGCAGACTTGTGGTACATTTCATCATTACGTACGATATTTCGATAATCTTGGCAAAAGTTGAACCAACTAAAACTAATCATCTTATTTTCGAATCAGAATACTTATTACTATGTTGACCTTACCCGAGTAGTAAAGGAATCCTGCAAAAAAATTCCTGAAGACCACCCGTTGCTACTAGGGATGGAAATGGGGCGGGGAATGCATCCCCCATCCCCGAACCCGATCCCCGTTTAAAACCCCTCGACCCCGCCCCGCATAATACCCGGCGGGTTTGGGGGGAAGAAATCCCCGACGGGTGCGGGAAACCCGTTTAATAAAAAATAATTACATAGTTTAAAATTAAAAGCAAAAAAAGTGTTCAATTTTTAAGAGAAACAAATAAACCTCAAGTTTCAAAAACACTTAACCAACCACATGATTTCATAGTTAATGAAAAACTTAAAAGTATAGAATTCTTAAGCAACAAAAATAAAACTATATAATTCACTTAATCATAGTTCAAGACACATTTTCATTCTTCATTCTTCATTCTTCTTCATAAAAAAAAAATGACTTTTAGAATCCACAATCAACCCACCATTACATCTTCATGATTTATATATCAAAATCTACAAAACTTGGACCTTACAACATCAAAGAAAAATATTAAACGTCAAAATTTACTAAAAAATAAGAAGAAGAAAAAAAAGACAAATAACAAACGTACCACATAATCATCATCATCTTTTATATCTTCAAACATTGTTTTATTTTTTTCTCTATTTGAATGCATACCTAACAAGAAATAAAAATAAACATTATTAGGAATCATTTCATGTGTAAAATAAACTGAAACAAAAACGTTAGAAAAATCTTACCTAATTTCCCATCCCATAACCAATCTTGTGCACATACTAATGCTTCTAATGTATTAGGATGAAACCTATTACGATGAGGAGTCATATGTCTTACGCCGGTACTAAAAGCCGACTCGGAAGCAACTATAGACATCGGTATATCCAAAATATCTTTAACAACTTTTTCAATGTTGGATATCTAAGGCCATTTTCTTTCCACCATGCTAGAATGTCAAATTCTCCGTTCCTTGGTAAAACAACCTCTTCTAAATAATAATCTAGCTCGGACTTGTAAGCATCCACATTTGAAGTGCTACTAACAAATAAATCATAACCGGCCAAAGAATTTATACACCACTCATCAACACCATACCAACTTCAAAACAATGCAATGAATCTGGATGAGCTTCTTTACCATCACATAGTGTGTATTCCTTCACCGAATCGTAAGTCAACTTTCTAATTCTTTCAATTTCAACCAAAGACACATCACCATAATTTTGGGGAAGTAATATTCAATTAGCTTCATCTTTAATCTTGGATCCAAAATAGTTGCTATGGCTAATATTCCATGTATGACAGACCAATATTGGTCAAATTTCTCAATCATATTTGTAGTCATCGCCTTAATCTCCATATATGAGATAGAAGGCACTCCCTAAGCAACAATCGAATTTCACAAATCTTAGCGAAAAACATATTTGCAGTGGGATATTTGGTCCCAGAAAACATCTCGGTAACATTGTGAAACAATTTCAATTTCTCACACATTACTTTTGCTAAAAGCTAATCTCAGTCAGTAGGTGCTTGTTTGTTGTTTTTCTCGGTATGTACTAGGCGATTAAAGATACCCTTGTACACAATAACACTCATAAGCATCAAATAAGTAGAATTCCACCTAGTTCTACAATCAAGAACCAACTTTCTTTTACTTGAAAAAGTTAATCCATCTTTAGCTTCCTCAAAATATCCACCCTTTTTGGTGTTGCGGTCCAATAAACTATACTTTCGTGAATAGTTTCTATCCCACTTTTAATTGCACTCAATCCTTGTTCAACAATTAAATTCAAAATATGTGCACAACATTTCATATGAAGCAATTCCCCATTCAATACTAAATGCTCATTTCTCAAATTTTCTTTCATCTTATCAATCATGGAAGTATTAACACTACAATTATCCAAAGTCAAAGTAGATAACTTACGATCAATAGACCATGCAACCAAACACTCCATCAACTATTTTGATAAGGTTCTAGCATTATGAGGGGATGGCACATAGATAAACCTATAATACAATATATAGAAGTTAGTTAACATACAAATGATTAATATTAAATTAAAATATAACGTAAAAAGGAAACTCGTAAGTTGCCTTATAGTTTTATTGCGCAAAATCCACGAGTCATCAACATAATGTGTCGTTACAACCATGTAGCCTCTTTTTTGATTAGTTGATGTCCACATATCAGTTGTCACTACAATTCTACCTTGATTGGCATTCAACACGTTTTTTAGTCTTCCAACTCTCATATATCTTCATGATACCCTTTCTAATGGTAGGTCGAGAAACATGCTTGAATAAAGGGTTAATCGAGTTTGAGAAACTTCTAAACCCACATGTTCTACCATATTAAGTGGATACGTGTGCAAAATTATCATCTTAGCAAGTTCATCCCTTGAAACTTGTTGATCAACTGTGTGGGCACCAAGTGTAGAAGCTCCATCTTTTTTCTTAATTGGATTCTGAAAGGTTTTAGTAAAAACTACTACCACATGATACAGGTAACGGAAGCATATTTAAAATTATCATCCATGACAATACTAACAACCTATAAGGAAACATACGTTCTAGATATTTAAGTACAAAAGGATGAACATAATTTACTTACTTGGAAATTGTGATTGTCGAAAACCACAATTATGAATCAAACCTTTTGATCTCGCTTTTTGGATGTTGAGGACCATGAGTATGAATCCCTCTAGTGGCTCACACTTAAGAACACCAAAATCTAACAATCAAGAAGAGGTTTAAATTTTAAACCCTTATTAGGGTTCTTAATTTTGGGAGAGAGGGAGAGGGGAGATCGATCCAAGAGAGAGAGAGGAAAGAATCAAAAACTTCATCTAGGGTTTGACCCTAGCAGTCTATTTATAACCCTCTTCTGCTTCTCTATTACACTTTGCCCCCTTGAACCGATAATCTTGATTAAACTATTTTAATCAATTATCATTATCCCTATACTTTATATAATTAATCTAATTAATTATATATTTTATCTTCTAATTAATTTATCATCAAATGACAAATTAATAAACTACTCCCTTTATCTTCTGATTGTTTATTTGGGTCTTAAGGGCAACCCAAAAGGACCTTGCTATTATAAGAAATGTTACAAAAAGTTAATAACTATGGAAACTGTATCCAACAGTCTCCCACTTGGACAAGTTATTAACTCTATTTGGTCCAATACTCTCGAATAATCAGCAGAGAGCAAGCCATCCAATGCAGCTGCCGAACTCTGATAAAATTCGGTCCTAAGATAAGTGACTTAATGTTCCATTGTTCTACAAGATATCATATGAACATGAGACATGGATAATTGTCTATCTTATGGATCAAGATTATGTTTCCCGATTTCCAATATGTGTTGAATTCATCAGACTACTTAATCGTACACATCAATTCTAGTCAGGGTTTGGCCAAACAGTTAATGTCAACATCAAATCATCGAGGGTCCCATGGATATCGCTTCTCCTGTTTATGCAGAAGGAACAAATAAACTTTGACTACATAGTTCATTTATATTCATCATATTATACATGGACACACCCTGTATAACCGCCAGTTACGGAA
The DNA here is from genome assembly GCA_036898165.1 of Silybum marianum. Lineage (NCBI taxonomy): Eukaryota > Viridiplantae > Streptophyta > Magnoliopsida > Asterales > Asteraceae > Silybum > Silybum marianum. The sequence continues at coordinate 12,946,603 of CM072538.1, read as the reverse complement.
AACATTGGAGCACACCAAAGCATAACAGAATCCTAGAGCAAAACTCTATGTATCTCCGTTTGAAGAACATAAACTATTATCATCTCAAAATTACATTGACTTAATCCATGAAGTAAACTTTTGATTGCGGGTTATTCCAATATCAAATCACTATTAAGTACTCATCAGTGTTAGTTGCAGTCTCTATGCTTCTAACACTCCATGACAGTCTTGAATCACTACTTACTTCCAGGAGTATAACTGACTGTGGAGGTTCAAGTAAATTAATACTTAGGAAGTTTGTTCTAAACATGCAAAATGAAAACCGATAATAATTTAAATGCAAATGGACGCAATCTAGCATATATTATAATCTCCATATAATAATCTCCAAATCAAATACAATTTATTATGTTTAAATATATAAATCAATCTAATAACTAAAACATTCAAGATGTATTGATAATTCTAACACCTATGGCTTCAGTATGATACTCATGCTTGGGTCGAGTTAATTCTTTCGTGAAAGGATCTGCCGGATTCTCTTCAGTCGGCACTCTACTCACCACGATCTGTTTTTCCGCAACCTTGTGTCGCACAAGGTGATACTTCCTCTCTATGTGCTTTGACTTCCCATGGTCTTTAGGTTCTTTAGTCAATGTGACTGCACCTTCGTTATCACAGAAGATTTCAATGGGTTTACTGATGCTTGGTACAACACCTAGATCACCTATGAAATTCTTTAACCATGCAGCCTCTTTTGCTGCTTCACGGGCTGCGATATATTATGATTCACACGTGGAGTCAGCCACCATGTCCTATTTGGAACTTTTCCAAGTCACGGCCCCACCATTCAACAAGAACACCCATCCTGACTACGAGCGGGAATCATCCCGATCTGTCTAGAAACTCGCATCAGTATAACCTGTTACTCGTAACTCATCCTTTCCACCATAGACCAAGAACACTTCTTTAGTCCTCTGAAGATACTTAAGAATGTTCTTTACAGTCGTCCAATGACTTTCGCCTGGGTTCCCTTGATATCTACTCACCATGCTTAAAGCAAATGAGATATCAGGTCTAGTACATGTCATGGCATACATGATCGATCCTATAGCAGATGCATATGGAATTCGACTCATTCTGTCCAGTTGTTCACTAGTGCTTGGACATTGATCTTTACTCAATCTTATGCCATGTTGTACGGGCAAATACCCTTTTTTGTATTCACTCAAATTGAATTTCTTTAATATCTTATCCAAGTATGTACTTTGGCTAAGTCCAATTAAACGTTTGGTTCTATCTCGATAAATTCTTATTCCAAGTATGTATGATGCATTTCCCAAGCCAGACCTTTACATCTTGCAATGTCGGAATATCATTTCCTATGAGTAGTATGTCATCAACATACAAGACTAGAAATACAACATTACTCCCACTAGCCTTAACATATACGCCACTCATCTTCGCTTCGAGAAAATCCAAACTCTTTGACCTTTTTATGAAAACAGAGATTCCAACTACGAGACGCTTGTTTAAGTCCATAAATGGATCTTTCAAGCTTACACACCTTATCTGGATACTCGGAATGTATAAATCTTTCAGGTTGTTCCATATACACATCCTCATCAAGTTTCCTATTAAGGAAAGCGGTTTTTACATCCATTTGCCATATTTCATAGTCATGAAATGCAGCTATGGCAAGCAATATCCTGATAGACTTAATTTTTTCCACTGGTGAGAAGGTTTCATCATAATCAATCCCTTGAGTTTGAGTGTAACCCTTCGCAACCAGTCTAGCCTTGAATGTGTGCACATTCTCATCCATGCCCGTCTTCTTTTTGAAGATCCACTTACACCCAACTGTCTTGCAACCTGGTGTATGATCAATCAATTTCCAAACTTGGTTGTCGTACATAGATTGAATCTCTCTCTCCATGCCCTCTTTCCACTTGGCAGCCTCAGGGCCTGCCATCGCTTCCTTGTAGTTGGATGACTCATTCGCACTATCAAATGTTTTATCATTGACTAGTGTATCTCCTTCCTTTGTAATATGGAAACAATAATAAAACTCAGGAGGTCGATTAACTCTACAAACTCTACTAGTTCTGCGAAGAGGTGGTGGAGATATGTTAGTTTCCTCATGTGGTTCAACCTCATGTTGAGTGCTACTGTCAACTATAGGCTCATCATTAGTTGTATATTGAATTTCTTCAAGATCAATATTGCTCCCACTATCCTCTTTGGAAATGAGCTCCCTTTCTTGGGAAGACCCCCCTTCGAGCTACAAACACTTTGTTCTCAGAAGTTTTGTAAAATATATATCCAAAGGATTTGTAGGGATAACCAATGAATCGACATTTCTCCGCTCTAGGTTCTAGCTTGTCGTTAGTCTCGCGCCGAACGAAGACTTCACAACCCCAGACCTTGATATGTACTAACGAGGGACGAGTCCCATTCCACATTTCAGAGGGAGTCTTTGTAACCTTCTTAGTTGGAACGAGGTTTAAGATACGAGCTGCAGTTTCTAAGGCATAGCCCCAAAATGATATTGGAAGTGTAGCACGACTCATCATTGACCAAACCATATCAAGTAGTGTTCGATTTCTTCTCTCGGCAACACCATTGAGTTGTGGTGTTCTGGGAGGAGATAATTGTGAAACTATTCCACAATCCTTTAGATAGTCGTAGAATTCATGACTCAAGTATTCTCCACCCCTGTCAGATCGGAGCATCTGGATCTTCTTGCCCAGTTGGTTTCTACTTCGTTTTTAAATCCTTTGAACACTTCAAAGGTATCTGACTTATTTTTCATCAAATAGATAAATCCATATCTACTGAAATCGTCAGTGAAAGTAACAAAGTATCTCTCACCGTTTCTCGTGGCAGATCAGAACGGTCCACATACATTTGTATGGATTAAGTCCAACAGATCTTTACCTTTCCATTTTCCTTTGAAAGGTGCTTTAGTCATCTTGCCAAATAAGCAAGACTTGCATTTTTCATCGGACTTTAAGTCAAATGATTCCAAGATTCCGTCTGATTGGATCTTGGCGATGTGTTTCTTGTTTATGTGGCCAAGACGATGATGCCATAACGATGATTTATCCAATTCACTATTGGAGGAACCAACATTTAGAGTTAAGTTATTATTATTTCCACCAACATAAATGACACTTTCATACACACCATTACAAGGAGAAGCTTTAAAATAAAATGAACCATGTTTATAAACCAAAATGCAACCATTTTTATTATCAAATTGAAATTCAAAACCATCCTTGTACAATGCATGAAAGGAAATAATGTTTCTAGCCATTTCTGGCGAGTAGCAACATTCTAATAACTTTATTGAAAAACCACTAGTAAGCACGAGCTCAAAATCTCCAATCTTGGTAACAACGACAGTCTTTATGTTTCCCATGATCAGATTTAGCTCCCCCCATGCTTCAACGTTCTACTTCCCTTTAGTCCCTGAGAATCGGTGCAAATGTGAGTACCACATCCCGTATCAAGAACCCAAGAGTTAGAAATCAATGTACTATGGAGCTCAATCATAAAAATACCTGAGGAGCCACACCCTTTGACCTTGTTCATTTTCAAGTCCTCTAGATATTTTAGGCATCTTCTCTTCCGATTGCCCTTTTCTTGACAATAAAAGCATATGGCCTCTTTAGGGTTGCTATTGGGTACTATGTCAGAAGAAATACCTTTTCTCTTAAGGCCTTGGTTGCGAGAAACAACTTTAGCCTTTCCCTTTCCTTTGGGATGAGAAACTTTCTTCTTTTTACAACCACCTTCCCTAATGGCCAGGACGGGAGCAGTTGAGTGAGCAATTTGGGTCTTACCCATACTTGCTTCAGCAGATCTCAACATGCCATGGAGCTCCATCAAGGTCTTGTCCATATTGGTTATATTGAAGTTCACTATGACCTGTTTATATGCCCCACTAAGAGAGTCTAGCACCATCTCAATCACAAGCTCTCTTGGGAAATCGACACCTAGATTGCCCAACCTGTCAATGTATGCTTTCATCTTTTGCACATGCGCACATACAGGGGCACAGTCCTGTTGCTTACATTCCACAAGCGATTTTACGACTTGGAAACTTTCTTGTCTCTCTTGCTCCTGAAACATTTCACGAAGATGCTCATTTAGTTCAAACGCCCCCATGTTCTCGAAACTCTTTTGAAGTTCCGGGGATATGGACGTCAACATGAGACACACGACTTTTGTGGATTCCGCGAATTGCTTGTTATATGCAGTTATTGCTTCAGGGCTTGCATCAGCATTTAGTATAGGAAGGTCCTCGTCGAGAAAATACTCTTTGTCTTCGTACCTCAAGGCAATTCTCAAGGCACGAATCCAATCCAAGTAGTTTGGCCCAGTCAGCTTATATTTACTTAGGATAGAGAGTAACGTAAGGTTGGATGTTGAGTGAGTAGGAGGGGAAGGAGGAGGAATATTTTCAGCCATCTGTAGATATAATTTTAGTTAGTTTGATATTTAACCCTTAAAATTAATTACCCAAATATTTAACAAGGCTATGATCCATATTTCACTTTATGATGCGAAAAGGGATGCCGTAATCACATCACAAAGTTTTTTTAGGTAAACAAATGCTATTTGTTAATTTCATTCACTATGAAACTCCTAAGTCTTTTGAGATTCATTGACTTATGTCAATGGCATGTTAATCTCGATTATGCTTTTCTTCTATTTGTGACTGGGATGCCGAGGATCACAAACCAGATAGTGAATTGACCATACAAAAAACACATGGACCCCTCGGCTCAAGTACGCTTGAGAATCGCGAGCGCCATATCATTTTCAACTATAGTTTCAGATTAACGCGCCGGCAAACCGCACAAGCTTCGTTAACAAACTATAAGAATATGTGTGTTCTTTATATGGGTAGCATAAGACTTTCACATTTCTTAATATAACTAAACAGGATTTTGTTTTATACTTCATAGTTAATACTTTTAACTTGTCACATTGACCTATCAAACATTTTCGGTAATTCCACTAGTCCACACAAGAGGTGGTGAGTATGGTAACGCCGAAGCAATTTTAAAAACCACTAAATCATTCGGCACCATATTATAGGTAACCTCCTTAAACCCCTTTACAGTGCTTATAGTGATTACGCCTAGTGTCGATTTGACTATCAATGTATTTATAATTTAATTATATATATATATATATAATTAAGGTCTATTATATATATAAATTGAATGAAATTTTAAAACAATTTAAAATTATGGTTATCTAATTAATTCTAATTAACCATGTGAGATCACATTTAATAATTAATATAATCATTTCCATAATTAATTTCAATTAAACATGTGAGGACACATGCTAATAATTAATTAATGTAAATATTTTACATACAATTTATATTCATTATATAAATACTGTTAATATTTATCTTACATTATTATCCATCTTAAATATATTTAATGTTAATATTTATCTTATAATACTATCCAGCTTAAATATATAAAGGTTAATATTTATCTTGAATATTTATCTTATAATATTTAAGATTATTTTTTCAATATTTGCCAAAACTCAATTTGTGTATTTTAGTCAAGTTAGGAAACTAGCCAAAAATTAATTAGGGTATTTAAGGCAAGTTAGGAAACTAGCCAATAATCAATTAGGGTTTAACATTGTATCAAAAAAAAAACTACCCTATACCCTTTAGGGATTTCAATAAAACCTATAGGTTTTAAACAACACTTAATTGCAAATAATACAAATCAATTAAAACCCTATTTTTTTCAAAATTAGGTTTTGAGGTTATGACCACGAAACCCTAACTTGGGGATTAAGCAATCCAATGGCCACAAAAAGTTTGAAAACAATTTTGTAACCTCAAACCCTAAATTTCGAAAAACCCTAAACCATCACAAACAGTTTTGCAAATCAAATTGAAACTACTTTAGAGTTAAAATCTAAGAACTATGGCTCTGATACCACTGTAAGGTTTTAGTAAAAACTACTACCACATGATTCAGGCAACGGAAGCATATTTAAAATTATCATCCATGGCAATACTAACAACCTATAAGGAAACATACGTTCTAGATATTCAACTACAAAAGGGTGAACATAGTTTACTTACTTGGATATTGTGATTGTCGAAAACCACAATTATGAATCAAACCTTTTGATCTCGCTTTTTGGATGCTGAGGACCAATAGTATGAATCCCTCTAGTGACTCACACTTAGGAACACCAACATCTAACAATCAAGAACAGGTTTAAATCTTAAACCCTTATTAGGGTGTTCTTGATTTTGGGAGAGAGAGAGAGGGGAGATCAATCCAAGAGAGAGAGAGAGAGAGAGGAAACACTCAAAAACTTCATCTAGGGTTTGACCCTAGCAGTCTATTTATAACCCTCTCCTGCTTCTCTATTTTACACTTTGCCCCCTTGAACTGATAATCTTGATTAAACTATTTAAACAATTATCATTATCCCAAAAAGACCCTGCTATTATAAGAAATGTTACCAACAGTTAATAACTATGGACACTATATCCAACAGATTCAAGATAGCTTGTTTTATGTCTCGATGCTTTCTAAGAGGACATATCTTGAAGCGTTCATGTAAATGTTTGGTCCCATTTTTGCTTGACCCTCCTAGTTTCTTCTCACAGTAATTGCAAATAGCTTTATCAACTCCCTCAATCTGTTATTTCTTGAAAGGATTCCATGCAACAAAAGCCAACTTTCTATTTTTTTGTCTCGCCATTGTCACCAATCTCACAATCTATAATTGGAGTTGTATTTGCAGTTTGTGGAGTGGGAGTATTAAGCTATCTAGGTGTGGATTGAATATCTTTAGTCTTTGCTTGTGGAGATTCTTCTTCAGTCTCATTCATAGTTGACTATAAAAATATAACCATTAATATATCATGAAATATCTAATTTATAATAAAATGGTTTTTCTTCATTTTATTTTGTAAATTTGACACTTATTCAGTGGCGGAACCCCATAGGGGCTTGTGGGGGCCATGGCCTCCCCGGTTTTTTCACTTATATACTATTTTTGTGCAATATATAACACATATGCTTAGTTTGCTGTAGTGGTTAGTGCATTGTGTCAACTTCTGTGAGGTTTTGGGATCGAATCCCATATGCAGTTTTTTCAATTTCTGTTTTTTCCCATAAAAAACAATTTTTTCAATTTCTGTTTTGCCTTCCAGTTTTTCTTAATTCATTTTGATATAAAAAAACAGTTTTTGAGTTATTATATAATATTACATTAATAATCAATTTCTATTTTTTTTCATGCATTATGATATAAAAAATCAATGCTTGAGATATTATATATAGTGTTATGTTAATAATCTAAAAGTTTGGTTTTATTAATTAATAATAATATAAAACTATAACAAATTTGTATTACTATTTTTTGGCTAATAGTTTAAATGTTTTGAGTTTTAGAGACTGTTTACCTAAAAATATTTATCCGATAAACGCTTCCCAATAAACTCTGACACTATTACTTACCTTGTCGGGTAAATTTGCGCTCCATCAAAATAACATCATATACAACAAGTTACCTAGTAAACGTTAACCGAATAAAAGTTGTCACCTTTATTTACAAGGTAAGACACTTGATCTTTACTATCGTTCTTACCGTGTTAGATTCTAGGTCCCTGTCATGTCCATCCGGTAAGATAATATGACTTGGTGAATGCTTATCGGATAAATGTTTTGTAAACGACTCCTTAGTCTTTCATTAACAAATTTTTCTCTAAAATTTAATATTATAATATAGAAGGAAAAAAAGTTTCTTGCGTATCATTTGGATCTCTAGATTTTTGTAATATTATATTTTCGGCCCCAGAGACTAAAACGGTTGTGTTCCGCCCCTGCACTTATTAATGGAGTAGAAGAGGTAAGTACTAAAAGTACTATGCAAGTAGCTGACACACGCCACCAACCTTATTATCTAGGGTGTTGCTATAGGAACACCCATATAGCCTAATACATTTATATTAATGATGTGATAATCAGCAATAAAAAAAAAGGTTCAATAAACAACTCACACATGTCATTGACCATACCCTTAATTGATTGTGGGCCAAAGTTCAAGACAACTAAAAAATTACTTTAATAAAAAGTCAAACATGATTTAAAAGTTCAAGATTCAAGTTTTTCATTCCATAAAAATTAAAATTAAATACATGTCCTTTTAAATAGCAAAGGGTCAATTATCCCAAAAAAAGAAATATACACTATTCATCTAAATAAAAATATTAAATCAATATTAAATATGATAAAAATTAAAATGACCTTATTTTGAACTATTTTTATTTTTATTTCAAAATTGTAATAAAAACAAGTATTAGTAAGTCTAAATTAGAATTAAAATTAACTATCCATGACACCTCATTTTATTTATATTATTATTTATAAATTATAATAAAAACAAAGTATTGTTAAATCTATTTATATATATATATATATAATTATTAAAGAAATTAATTTTTTTAGTTATAATTATCAAAAAAAATTAAAATTAAAATTATAATTGAAATATTAAATTAATTAATTGTTGAAAAACTAAATCTCTAACCAACTAATAAATTTTTAACAACCAACTATCCAATTTTTTTACTATAAGATGAGTTTATATCATTTGTAAATAACTGTTAATGCCAAAAATTGACTTAACGGTGGATTAACGATTCGGACCATTATCAACTAAAGAAAGGAAATCAACTCGAAAAACTAATAAAACAATGCGTAAAGAACACAGAAGATTGTTGACGCGAAAAACTCTCTTCCGAGAGAAAAACCCGCGGACGACCTATAGAGATCGTCCGATGCACTAATGTAAAAGGACGTCAAACAGGGACGTCAGCCTTAAGAACAATAGACATAGTTTACAACTAGCAACAATATGTATTATAAGTAATCGGTCGTGAGTCTGCGACAGTTCTCGTGACTCGGAGCGCTGTTGTCGTGAGATGTGAGACTGTTGTCGTAAGTTTGCGGAAGTATTATCAGAGCTTTCTTTCGCGTATTCCACTGTGTGTTTCTCGTCGGTTTGAGCTGTTCTTTTATACTTGAACTTGAAGGTGTTAACGGTCTGAAACGGCTAAGCGGTTATCCTCGATTCATGCTATTTCATTAATGTCTTCATCATGTCTTTGACCTGTAACTGGAAAATGCCATTAACATATAGATAACGGTAATAACGGAGTAATGCTAACGGTGTTAGCCTGCAGGGTTAGAGCCTCGTTAAGTGCGTTATGATGAATTCTAACGGAGTTAACGGCATAATTCTAACGGGGCTAACGGCATAATTCTAACGGGGCTAATGAAGTTAACGACAGTTAACTTTTGGTATAACAATAACCACTACACAATATTAGTTAGGGAATTTAATTATTATAACCATTTTGTATAAAGTTTTTACCCCAATAAACAATTTCTCTTTAAGTTTATCAAAATAGCCAAAGACTCTTCGAAATACATAGCGAAATACATGATTTTCGCTGACTTTTAATAAGGATTGAAATGTATTCGAAATTAGTAGAAAAGTATAAGAAAATAGCCATATTTCGAAAAACATTACAAACTTTCGAAGACCTTTAATGATTTTCGAAGACATTTCATTCTTTTCGAACATCTTTGTACATTTTCGAAGAGGTTTGTACATTTTCGAACACATTTAGTGATTTTCGAAGAGGTTTGTACAACTGTCACTTTTAGCTCCAAACCAAAATCAGAAGGAATCTATGTAAGAAGAATATAACAATTTCTCAGGTTATTGACCCCTTTTTTAATTTTCGTCCGTGAACTAACCCCCAACCAACCCCCCTCCTTCCTCCATAAATAACCCACCTTATATCCACACAATTTAATTTTGTAAATTAAATTGAGAGCAACATATCCTGAGAGCTAAAAGTGTAACCAACATATTCACATATATGTTTGTGAGAAACATATCTTGAGAGCAGCGTATAATTCTTTGGTACTCCCTTTTACGTATCGTGTAAGATACATTCGATAAAATACGCTTCAAAGACATTGAATTTTGCATGTTTGAAAAATGGCTGCTGGTTGTGAAGTAAGTTTTTCGTAATACCTTTTTTGCTTAAAAGTACAAATATATATTGTTACGTTTTTTTTGTTATATGTTTACACGTGTAGCTATG
>CM072538.1:12321438-12333938 GCA_036898165.1 Silybum marianum | reverse complement strand
CTAACAGTGTTTATACTTTTAGTCCTTATATTCAGACTGAATATACAAAATACAATCTTGATATTGTGCAATTCTATCTTGTATTGAGACTGAATATAAATACTAGCTTGTATTGGGTAATTGTAGCTTGTATTCAGACTGATATAAACTACAATTTCAAAATAAGCAAATTATAGCTCATATTCATGTGAATACAAGCTTCAATTACACAATAACAAAAACTGTAGGTTATATTCAGTCTGAATATAACCTTAAATTATGTTTAGGGACCAGAAGTGTTAAAACCACTATACAACTAGAACGAAATATATAATTAACTCTAATATTTATTTTTAGCGCGTAGGGATATTATTGTAAATAAACCATCACGGTTGAAAACCAACAATAGAACCTGATGGAATTCAGAACGATGCACACATTCATCATTTCACAAGAAATACTCTCTCACTAAAAAACCTACGCTCTCTGCAATTACCACAACTGTTCTCTTGATAACAAGGAATCTCTTCATTTAAGTTCAAAAAATCAACAATGGAAGGAGATAAGGATATGCAGATTGTTGCGTTTACAGAGCCTTCTGAAACAAGCAAGTTTAAGAGTTTTTATAGTATTATTCATAGCTAGGGTTTGTTATTTAATAAATGCCTGAAATCTACTGAATATTCCGTTTTCTGGTTTTACTGAACATTTAATGAATGTATTCGGTAGAAAATCACATTTCATCAATAAATGCTTGAAATCTAGACTTATAATGTTAATTAATGTTTATTTATTTCTATCAATATTTTATATTCATTATGAAATATAACATATATTTTTGTATTTGTATGATTGTACATATAAAAACTGAATATAGTGTACAAATAAGTGTTTGTGTTATGTTTGTATTCAATCTAAATATAAACTACAATTAAATACTATATTCAGTCTGAATATAAGCTAGAATTTGGGGCTTATATTCGGACTGATGATGAACACAAAACACTATGTGTTATGTTTGTGTTCAGTCTGAATATAAGCTACATTTATATACTATATTCAGTCTGAATATAACCCAGAATTTGGGGCTTACAGAATTTTAAATATTAAAATACAATTAAAATCTACACCTTTATGTTTATATTCATTGTGAGTATAGTCTACTATTAAATGTTTGTATATTCAGTCTGAATATGAGAACTAACAGTGCTTATGCAAACTGAATATAAGCTTGTATTCAGTCGGAATATGAGAACTAACAGTGTTATTGCTCATATTCAGACTGTATATACAAACACTTATAGAGTTTGAGATTTTTTTTGTTTGTAGTTTATATTCAGACTGAATATACTCTTTAATTGTAGGTTATATTCATGCTTAATACAAACTTAACATTTAAAAATACTACACCGTTATGTTTATATTTTGTCTGAATATAATCTACTATTAAATATTTGTATATTCAGTCTGAATATGAGCACAAACAGTGTTTATTCAAACTGAATATAAGCTTGTATTCAGTCTGAATATGAGCACTAACAGTGTTATTGCTCATATTCAGACTGTAAATACAAACTACAATTTTGATATTGTGTAATTGTAGCTTGTATTCAGTCTGAATATGAGCACTAACACAAACATAAATATTAACTTACAAAGTAATGTCTATATTCAGACTGAATATAAGGTACAATTAGGTGTTTGTAATATTGTAAATATAAAGACAAATAATAAATTGATGTTTATATAATAGAAGGAGCATCTACAAAAACAAAGAAATCATCAACTGCCAAAATGTCTAAGAATCTGAAGAAGACAGAGGCTGACAAAAAACAGAAGAAGGGGAAAGCACAAGAAGTACAGGACAGAAAAAAAGAGAAAATCAACAAAAACAAACAAAAACAAGAATGAAGGTGAAGGAAGTCCAATGAAAAAGAAATTCAACTGATGAGAAACATTCAGAAACTTCAGAGCATGCAACGTACAAGTATTTACAAATACGAACATCTCCAAAGAACCTAATGGCGATAAAGGGGAGTTTAAGCCAAGTACAAGTAAAATGAATTAATGATATTGGATTAGGACCAATCCTTGACATGAATATCGACACTATCCCCTCAAAACTAGCTTATAGTGTTGTTGACAGTTTTGATTCAAAGGACATGGTGATCAAAACATTGAAGGGTGATATAAAGATTACAAAGGACTCTGTTACAGAGATCCTTGGATTAAAGAATGAAGGAGACGATATATATCAACTTCAATTTGAACCAGACCATGAAAGGATTAGCGAAGAGTGGAAAGCGCAGTTTGAAGATCATAAAAAGATTAGGCAGAAGCACCTCGTCAAACTAATCAAGGAATCAACAGTTTTGGATATCAGCTTCAAGCTGAACTTCATCATACTTTTCATAAACACAATGGTCGAGACAATGAAGATGGGAATCTGCAATACCACCTTTTTGACCAATGTTGGAGAAAATTATGATTTTAAAAACATAAACTGGCGCGATTACATATATAATCAGTTAATGATAAGCAAGCTTTTTTGGAACAACAACTCTGATGAGCCTTATTGTTTATATTCAGTCTGAATATAAGCTAATACTTGAAGTTCTAAATAATATTTGTAGACTGAATATAAACACTGCAGAGTATAATATTATTTAGTTTTTATATTCAGACTGAATATAAGCTACAAATATTATTTAGTATTTATAATATTATTTCGTGGTGTAGTTTATATTCAGTCTGAATATAAGTACTAATAGTGTAACTATGCATTTTATTGTTTATATTCAGACTGAATATGAGATAAATTGAATCTTAGTGCTTCTTATATTCAGTCTGAATATAAGCTAAAACTTGAAGTTCAAAATACTATTTGTAGCCTATATTCATTCTGAATATATACTTTGCTAACCTTTATTCAAACTGAATATAAACTGTGTTGTTTATAATAATATTAATTATAATTATCTTTACTAATAAAAAAACATCAAAAAACAGGAATTCTTAGGAAGCCTTAACCATGATCTTGAAGAACTGATGATAATGAAAGCTGAGATTGAGTTTAAGATGACAAGAGCAATGATGCTATATCCAAGCGATCAACCATTAAAGGAATGGAAGGTTGAATATGAAAGCCTATTTAAGATTAATGAAAACATGATTGTTGATGTGGTGCAGCCGAATGAAGAAAGAAAAGAAGAAACAAGAGAAGAAACAAGAGAAGAAAGAAGAGAAGAAAGAAGAAAAGAGAATGACGAAGCTAATGAAGAAGCTTCAAGAAACATGATAATTGATGTGGTGCAGCATAATGAAGAAAGAAGAGAAGAAAAGAGAATGAAGAAGCTAATGAAGAAGCTTCAAGAAACATGATCGTTGATGTGTTGCAGACGAATGAAGAAAGAAGAGAAGAAAGAAGACAAGAGAATGTAGAGACTAGTCGTGAAGCAATAATAGCTAATATTGTTGATGACATTAATACTGAAGAAAGAGGAAGGGAAGATGAGAAGAAAGAAGAGGAGGGAAATGAGAAAGATAAAGCTTTAGAAGAGGAGGGAAATGAGACTAGGGGAGAAGGACAGCATGCCATAATGAAAAGTCAGGATTTGATTACCCCACAAGTTTCACAACAGACGGATATTAGTGAAAAAACTCTTCCTGCAAGTTGTCCAACATTCAAGCTATTCACTGATTCTGATTCCCCTCCAAAACCATCCAAATCAAAGAAAGATAATCTTATTGTAAAAATAAAAGAAAAGGATAAGCAAATTGCAAAACCTAAAGATCAGGTTGAAGATAGAGATAAGAGAATAGAGAAGTTAGGTGATCTTCTAAAATCACCTTATGTACAAAGGTTGAAGATGGGTGTTCTCACTAACAGCGGACGCTCGGTAAGTATCAAATTGGATTTACTATTATTCTGTATAATAATCATTTAAAAACAAGTTAATTCAGACTAAATATAAAAACTTCAGTGAAACACTAAACTGTAATGTTCATATTATTGAACAATTGTTTCTAGGTTATATTCAGTCTGAATATAAGCTATAATTTTGTAGTTTGGATACTTATAGACTATATTCAGACTGAATATAAGAAACAATTTGGTGGTTTGGATACTTGAAGGTTATATTCAGTCTGAATATAAGCTGTGCAATTTGTGCTTATATATTTATATCTTATATTCAGACTGAATATAAGGTATAATTTGGTTGTTTGGATACTTGAAGGTTATATTCAGTCTGGATATAATCTATAACTTGTTGGTTTGTATGCTTCTATCTTATATTCTAACTGAATATGAGATGGAATTTTGTGATTTGGATACTTCTAGCTTATATACATACTGAATATACACTGTAATGTTCATATTCAGACTAAATATAATCTAAAAAATGGTACAAACCAACAGTTTATTATACTGAATATATTGAATATAAACAATTTTGTTTATCATAAAATTTACTTAAATATAATTTGTTTCAACAGGTCAGTTGTTTATAAAAGTGCTTTCAAAATAATTTTGAAAGCATGATTGAAGATTCAGAAGCATTTTCAAATGTCATAGACAATTGGGCAGAAGTTCTAAATTTTGAAGAAAGACTAAAACGCAAAGACTCACCAAGCAGGTTATTTATGACAACAGATATTCTTGTAAGATCACTAATCTTTTTTCTAACTTACATTATAACTTAATTTTTTTTTATTAATTTAACATTTGTTAATTTTGAACAGGGACATAATGTGTTCAACCCAGACTTTGATTGGCGTACATATGGTGACACTTTCATAGAGAATATCAAAGAAAAAGTATTGAATAATTTGGATGATATAAAGAAGTTTGACCTGGTATGACACAAATACATTTAAGAAATAAATTACTAGCCATTATTCAGTCTAAATATTAGATATTAATGAAACTTTGAAAAAACTTTGCATCTTTTTTTCATATGTATCCTCTATTCTTTTCTTACTGAATAAAACACAAATTAACTAGAATATTCCTCTACAGGTATTCTTTCCAATCATAAAATCAGATCACTTTTATGTAATCTGTTATGATTTAAAAAATGCAATGGCACACCTGTTTGATAACAGTGCCACAAAAGTGAAGTTTGAGGACAAATACGGGAGCGTGCCTATAGTATTGGTAAGAAGAACATATCATTTACATTATATGAATAACAAATATCATATAAATATATTATATTTTTCATATTGTTTAAATATTTTTATATAATGCAGCATAAACTGTTCCTAAAATTCCTTGCAAGCATTAAGGATTCAAGACTTAAGAAGCTAATCGACGTCCCACCCAAAAGAGAGCCCATGAAGTGGAGGACAACTGATAATCACAAAGATTGTTCAATCTTTGTGATGAGACATATGGAGATCTTCATGGGAGGCCCTATAAAAAATTGGGATTGTGGATTGGCCACAAAAAAAGACGAGCAGAAAAGAATCTTAAATAGCTTAAGGTACAAGTATTTAACCAAGATGCTAATGTCAGAAATGAACCTGAAGAAGGAGTGGGTGTTGCAAAAAGCTAATGAATACGCATTAATACCAAACCCTGAAAGAGATGAGATAGAAAAGAAGCAAAGTTGAAGATAGAAGAACGACTGAGTTTATTTGCAGGATGCTTTTAGTTTCTAAGACTATTGAACAATTCTTTTAACTTTTTTTTGTAACTTATACATACTTGATGTGTTTTATAAATTAAATGATGTATTTGGTTTCCAATGTTATTAAATATATTGTTCTAGATTAAAATTGGTTAACAATGTATATTCAGACTGTTTGTGCTCATATTCAGTCTGAATACAAGCTACAATTTGCTTATAATGTACTTTGTATATTCAGTCTGAATATGAGAACTAACAGTGTTTACACTGTTAGTGCTTATATTCAGACTGAATATACAAAGAACTACTTTGTTATTTTGCAATTGTAGCTTGTATTCAGACTGAATATGAGCATAAACAGTGGTAGTGCTCATATTCAGTCTGAATATGAGATACAATTTGCTTATACAGTATATTCAGTCTGAATATGAACACTAACAGTGTTTACACTGTTAGTGCTTATATTCAGACTGAATATACAAAGAACTATTTTGTTATTTTGCAATTGTAGCTTATATTCTGTGTGAATATAAGCCACAATTAAAAGATAAGCAAATTATAGTTTATATTCAGTCTGAATATAAGATACAAGAATTGTTTTAGCTTGTATTCAGACTGAATATAAGCTAAATCAATTTGTGTTTTCTATTCTTGTAGCTTATAATTCAGAATGAATATTAACATACAATGATAGAATAAGCAAACTACAACTTATATTCATGTTGAAGGAGAAGACTAAAACACTATATATTCATTATCAATATTAAGTTTTATTTATTTTCAATTAAAAAATGAACTCATTATTTGAATGACTATTTGCAGAATACAAACACAAAATCAATCATTTTTTGATGGGCAATTACGTGAATCATGATTACACATTTGTTTACAAACCCTACATAATCTCTTTGCCTTTAAAGCTTTAGCAATTGCTTTTTCTTTACCGCTCTTCAACCTTTTGCCTGTACCACAACCTTTGTTTCTTATATCTTTCGGATTTTGAATGTCAATAATATCTGGTTTTGAAACCCCAAGAAATGACTCCAAAGTCTCTTCTGTATTACGACGAGGAGCACTACAGCCATTTGCCAACAAAGTATCCTTCAACTCTTGCATTTTCAGAACAAAATCTTGAAGCTTTTCCATATCATCAACTACTAGACCAAGACAACTATCAAACACAGCTTGGGCATCATTTTCAAGTATCTCACGACACTCATTTCTTTCTCCAACATAATGACGTTTCTTCAATAATTCAGAAGAAATCAGAGCTTTTGTCCACCGCTTCACAATATACTGCCGAGGTATTTCTTCAACGCTAAAATTTTTCATAACACAAAATATATGACGACACAAAATACCAAAATGATGAAAAAATAAGCAGCTACAATCATATGATCCAGTGGACTTATTATGCACAACCTGAAATCAATTTTAAAAAAAAATTCATTATTCACAATGAATGATAATTTGTACCTTATATTTAGTCTGAATATATTCTACAATTATGGAATTTTAATGAACTTGTAGGTTATACTCAGTCTGAATATAAGCTACAATTCACTGTATGAATGATTTTAGAGTATATTCAGTCTGAATATAAGCTTATATTCAGTTTGAATACTAGTAGCTTATATTCAGTCTGAATATACTCTACAATCAGTTGTTTATATACCTGTAGACTATATTCAGTATGAATATAATCTAACATATTTGGAAATTGCATACTTGTAGCTTATATTCAGTCTGATTATAAGTTAGAATATTTAAAAGTATATTTGGTTCTAAATAAGATGTTCCTTGTGCTCAGAATGTATCATAAAAAACCCTGGATTGGTGCTGCATTCAGAATCCTTCTCTTTAGTTTGCACCTTTTTCTTTTCAACAACAACAATATCCAAGCTCATAGATGATTGAAAGCACGACCAAACTGACTGCTTTATCTCATTCTGAACATCCCTAAAGATAGAACGCGTATAGATCTTAGAAGCATGAACTTCAATTGGAAGTGGTGTGCTCAGCCTTGGTACTGTTGTTTTTGTCTGATGGTTTAGCAGCCGATGATTGTTGCGTTGTTTGTCCATCGCGGAATCAAATGAATCCATAAACTTCATAAGATTTGCACCATGATGAAAAAATAGTGAAAAAAATGAATTCTCACTTTCAAATCTTGTTGTTGTTCTCATTAAACAAGTCATTGTAATTTTCCTATAAAAAGATGGGATCCATCTGCGCCTATTTTCAAACATATAAGATAACCATTTATGCCCAACAAGACCAAAATTTGTCATTAGAATAGTCCATTTCTCTTTGAATTCTTTAGCATCAATTTGTTCATCCCATATAATTGCCTGGAAACGTTTCTTAAAATCAGAATTTCTAATCACGTTTGAAGTAACCTGCATACAAAATGAATGTCAATAAACAAATATATACTACAAGAATACAAAAAGAAAAAATGTTTCAGCTTATATTCAGAATGAATATAAACATAAGAATGTAATATTACATAACAATGTTTATATTCAGACTGAATATAAGCTACAAGTAAGCAAACACCAAAATGTTTTAGTTTATATTCAGTCTGAATATAAGCTACACGTAAGCAAACACCAAATTGTTTTAGCTTATATTCAGACTGAATATAAGCTACAATTAAGTAAACAACAAATTGTAATTTATATTCAGAATGAATAATTACTTGCTATATTCAAAGTGAATAATAAAATAGTAAAAAAAAAATAACCTCACATAGTGAATATATTATAACTCAAAATGAATAATAATATAAAAAATTCAAATACCTTTGCAGGCAGTTTTGTGCTAATATGCCACATACAAAACCTGTGCCTTGACTCTGTAAAAACCTCAGCAACAGCTTGCTTGATAGCAGGACATTGATCAGTGACAACCAACTTCGGTTGCCTTCCAAATGTTTTCAAGAATGATTGCAGCAACCATATATAGGAAGGAATGTCCTCTGAATCAAGAATGCCCGCACCAAGAGTCACACAGTTCTTGTGGTTGTCAATTGCGGTGAATGGAACAAACACCATACAGTACCTAAATAACATATCATAAATAGAAACTATTATTAACAACAACAAGAATGAAAAACTATAAAACAAAATAGAACAAATACATACTTATTTGTTCGGAAGGTTGCATCAAATGAGACAATGTCACCAAACAGCTCAAAATTAACTTTAGCTGCCTCATCAGCCCAAAAAGCATAATTCAACATCCCTTTGTTGCATTTATACTCAAATGAATAGTTTGAAACATACATCTTCCTATCATTCATCTTCCTAACAAACAAGTTTGCGTCACTATCTCCAATAAAACAATTACGATCCCTTTGAAAGTTCTTATACTCTACCTTGGAACTACCTACCATTTCATAACCACCCTTAAGCTGACATAGAGTATTGTGGGCTTCTGTAGCACCAATATTAGCATTCGACATTTTCATGATCCACCTTTGTTGAGAATAGTCTAGCTTCCTACTACTCTTCAACAAATGCCTTGAATCTTCATCAAATAAACAATGGTTGTGTTTCTCTTCAAAATCATATAAAATATAATACCTATTAGAAACATCAGCAATCTTGAATTTAACATTTGCTTTACAACCAGTTCTGATTATATTGGTAGTTCTCACTTGCTTATCAGATCCATCTAAACTATTGGATTTCACAGAATCAGGAAAACCCTCTCTATTGCATACTAAATACCTTAAAGTAATTACCAAATTTGCATCTCTTTTAACAATACTTAGTCTTTTATCAAATCCTGACTTAGAAGCATAGTTTTCATACATTTTTATACCTTCATCCAATGTACCAAACACTGTTCCAACAACAGGTTTCAAATTATCATCTACAACAGGAATCCAATATTTCAATCCATCATCACCATCAATACTAATACATGAATGACGATCTTCACCTCCACTATAAAATTCATCTACAAAAAATAGTGAAACATGGTATTATTAAAACAAATACAATATTCAGAATGAATATTAACTAATATTCAGACTGAATATAAACAACTACTTTATATTCAGACTGAATATAAGCTAAATCATTGTGTGGTGAGTATGATTGTAGCTTATATTCAGACTGAATATAAACATTAATGTGTAATATGAAAAGGTTAAGTTTACATTCAGTCTGAAAATAAACTAAAACAATTTGAGGTCTGCATACTTATATTCAGACTGAATATAAACATTAATGTTTAATATGAAAAGGTTATGTATATATTCAGTCTGAATATAAGTTTACACTATTAGTGTTCATATTCAGTCTGAATATACAAACTACTACTTTGTTATTTTGCAATTGTAACTTGTATTCAGACTGAATATGAGCACAAACAGTGGTAGTGCTCATATTCACTCTGAATATGATATACAGTTTGCTTATAATGTACTTTGTATATTCAGATTGCATATGAGCACTACCACTATTAGTGCTTCTATTCAGTCTGAATATGAACACTAACAGTGGTAGTGCTCATATTCATAGTGAATATACAAACTACAATTTGGTTATTGGGTAATTGTAGCTTGTATTCAGTCTAAATATAACCTACAGTTTCAAAATATAAACATTAATGTTTAATATGAAAAAGTTATGTTTATATTCAGTCTGAATATAAGCTAAAGCATTTTGTGGAGTGTATGCTTGTAGCTTATATTCAATCTGAATGTAAGATAAAACAATTTGGGATCTGCATACTTATATTCAGACTGAATATAAAGATTAGTGTGTAATATGAACAACTACTTTATATTCAGACTGAATATAAGCTAAATTATTGTGTGGTGTGTATTTTTGTAGCTTATATTCAGACTGAATATAAACTAATACTCGACAGATTTAGAAACTAGTTTAATAAAATACTTACAGATTGACGCATCTTCAACATTAGAATAAAAATTTTGATGCTCTGTTTTTTCCAAATCTGTGACTGAATCATTAGAACAAAATTCTCGATCAGTATTATCATCATCCGTAATCGAATCGCAATAAGAGAACAAATCACATGTTTGATCAACAAAGATAGTAGAATTTTCAACTGGATCAATTTCAATTGAACCTCGCTACGAAGAAACAGAATCCATTGAATTAGAAATTCGATTAACAGAGAAGTTATTCACAGCAATGAATCCGATTAATAGAGGAGAATTCGATTTACAGAGAAGAAAATGATAAACAGAGAAGGAAGAAAAAAGCGGGAGTTATATCAACGATAACAAGCAAAGAATAAAGGAGAATCTGTTTAAAATATAAAACTTGCCACAATTACCCTTCAAGCCACATTTAAAGAGCAGCTTGAATATGGCTTAGATCAAGGGCTGAGATCTGTCCTCATGTTCACAATCAAAGATAGGTTCACATTTGAACTTTCCTATATATATATATATATATATATATATATATATATGGGAAGAGTTTCAAATAAGAACACCTGTTATTTATGCAAAATGTAAGATCACTTGTAAGCTCACACTACTAGAAAACTGGGCATCGTCAACAGAAATTTTCAACAGAAATTTTCGTTGAAAATTTTCTACGGTTTTTAGACGGATTTTCGACAAAAAATAAAATAATTTTTTTCCAAATTTTTTGATGGATTTTAGAGGTATTATAGACGGAAAATGGTCCGTCGATATTCCGTCGAAGATTTTAGACGGATTTTCAACAGATGCCCAACGATAATTGTGTTAGTCGAAAATTTTGAAATCCCTCGAAAATCTGTTGAAACATTCCGTTGAAAAACCGTTGAAACATGGTCCGTTGATATTCCGTCAAAGATTTTAGACAGATTTTCAACGGATTCTTGACGGCAACCGTGTTAGTTGAAAATTTTGAAATGTGGACCGAGGTTGTAGGAGTGAAGAAGGGGAGGATCTACGGGTTCGGTGCACCATATGATCCACAACTCGTGATGACAGGTATCCCCAGTACCATACGGTACTCTGAGCAGGTGACTTCGGAAGAGGTATATATATTTATGTTGATATATAGTCTTTTACAAACTTCATGTTTAATTAATACTAATTATTTGTGTTGAACAAATGAAGGTACGACTTTTGAAGGAGGAGCTTAAAAAGAGAGATGAGAAGCTTAAAAAAAGAGATGAGCAGATTGCAGAGCAGCAGCGGACATTTGAGCAGAGGTGTGAGCAGCAGATTAAGCAACAGGTACAACATGTTGCGGCACAAATGAGACAAGTGATGGAGCAGGTCGCTAGATTCACCGGTGCTCCAATCAGTTTAATACCATCCGGTCCCTCTCCCTCGGGTACGACAGCATGCACCACAAATGAGACAAACGATGAAGCAAGTACTTAGATTCACTGGCGCTCTAATTAGCTTTATACCATCCCCTCCCCATTTTTATGACTGTTTTTGCTAGATGGACTATTTGCACTGCTTTTTTGTAGTTACATGTGGACAAATTTAGATAATTCTGTTTGTAGTTTTATATTACGCTCTATTAGTAATTGTGCATGCTAGATTTATCCAGGAAATCACGTATTAATTTTTTTTTTCCAAAATTGTTGAAGTTTTAGACAGATATTTGACGAAAATCTGTCAAAATTCCCATGAAAATTCATTGCATATGGAAAATAAAGTGATCATTTTCGTTGAAAATCCTTTAAATATTTTTGTTACAAAACCCATGAAAACCATCCGTTGAAAATTCCTTGTAAGTATCTATTGAAAAACCCATGAAAATTATATCTTGAAAATCCCATGATCTATTGAAAATCCCTTTAAAAATCTATTGCAAATCCCATGAAAGATTCCGTTGAAAATCCTATGAAAATTATCTGTTGAAAATCCCTAGCAATTATCCGTTGAAAACCCCATGA